>PVIH01004466.1:0-139871 GCA_004025045.1 Sigmodon hispidus
CCAGGTGGGGTATTTTTCCTTGTGTTGTCTTCATAGGGAGCAGGTAGAGTGAAAAACCTTACTTTTATTTATTTATGTTGCCTTCTTCAAGACACTGGTTCTCTGTGTATTTCTGGCTGTCCTGAAACTCACTATATAGAGCAGGCTGGCCTCAAACCTGGACATTTGCCTGCCTCTGCCTCCCAATGCTGGAATTAAGTAAAGGCATGGGCTACAACACCCTGGGTGGTTTCTGATTCTTAATCACACTAGATTCTCTGGGTGCCCCTCCCCAGAGAAAGGTTCAAAACCTTCCAACATCTTCCTAGAGATTGTCTCTGATTACATTTTACATTTCTATCAGAAATATGTTAAGAATTGCCCTTTAGTGTCCCTGATTAGATCAGAAAAACATAACTGTCACTAGGGGCCTACAGTTTATTTCCTGGAAGAAAAGAATGAGGTAAAGCAGTGGTGTGTCCTCTGAAAACATGCCTCTGGCCAGACACAGCAGCTTTATCTGTGAGTTGGTGAGCGAATGCTCCTTGGTCCCATCTCCAGCAATTCTATGGGCATCCAGGTAGAGTCTGGGGTTCTTCTTCCCTTCCCTCTCTGTTCTTTGAGACAGGATGCCTCACTGAACCTGGAACATACTGATTCACCTCAATTGTCTGGTCTGTAGTCCGCAGAAGAATCCTCCTATCCCTCTGTTCCCTCAATGGTGTGATTATGGGCACAATGAGCTAGACATTTACATGGGGGCCAGGCACCTGAACTCAGGGTCTTATGCTCACACAGTGGGAGCTTTACATACTGAGCCTTGAGACTTTTGGCCTATATTTTTTTAAAGCTCCCTTTTATTCCAGTTCTGGGGACAAAGCCATAGAGACTTGCCCTGTGTATCAGTGAGCACCGAGCACCTGGATAACCCACAGTGAGAGAGGTTCTGAGTCTAATTGTGAATTCAAAGGACACACCCCCTTCTCAAGCACCTAAAGGTGATCACCCCGTGCTCTGTATCAACATTTGTCACTTTTTTTCTTTTCTTTTTTCTTTTTTTTTTTTTTAGAGAAGCTCTGTAGTCAGGCCCTCCATCCTTGGCTTTTTTGTTCTACTGGTCTTGAAGCTCAGGGCATTATTAGGACACCATGTGCACACACAGCACTTGCCAATTGCTTCCAGAAAAGGAATAGCCTCGTGGCATTCAGAACCTGCAATTGGCATTCAGAACCTGCAACGCTGTGGAAGCCACTGTCCAGGTGAGCGCTCACTAGAAGACCAGGAAAGTGAATACAGGGAACAGAGTCTGTTGAGATCTTGGGAAAGGAGAACCAGCTCCCTCCACCCTACCCCTGTTCTAAGCCTTGAAGAAGATGGGACCTTGGCAGAACTTGGCATTGCCCAGATGTACCCTTGGCATTCCCACACTACACATTTCATTGTTGAGGATGCTTTATGGAAGATTACTATTGTTGCTTACAAAAGAAGTTTGTAAAGGCTGTTGCAGACATTACCTGACTCCAGGATGAAAAAAAAAATTCATACCCACATTTGTTATTTTTCTCATGCACTTCTGCAGAGGCACAAACTCGGAGCCTTGGTGTCCAGTGAGTTATCACAACTGCTCTGACCTGTCCATAGCAGGAGGGGGTACACAGAAAGCTAGTGGGGGACAGTGAACAACCACTGGAGAATTAGAAGAGGCCAACATCTTGATTCCAATTTACCCAAATTTTTCCACTGATTTTTGGCTGATTTTCTTAGAAAGTGTCTTTAATGTGCCCATCCATTTGACTTATTCACATTTTTGAGTGTATTAGTTACTGCTCTTAGCAAAAACAGCCAGTAACTTGGCACAGCATTGGACGTTTAATTCAGCATCATGTCATAGAACAGCCCAGTGTGGGTAGAGTGGGGGTTGGGCTCTCCCCAGTGCTGTTAACTGGGGACCCAAGTTTCTTACATCTATGTCTTCCATGGAATCCTGAGTCCCTGTCAGACGATGAACTAAGAACATAAAACATAGAGGGGGTTTAGGAGCATGGACACACCCTTATATGGCCTTCCTGACCTCTGCCTGTACCCTATTAACCAGGACTGAGCCATGTGACTCGTCTACCCAACAGGAAGTCCACAGACCAGGGAAGGATTCTGATGAGTTCTCATTTACCTCCATGTTATATCCCAGCTTTCACAACACCCAGTGCTCTGTGCACTAATTCAGTAGACAAGCACAACTGTCTAAACACAAACTGCTATTGTTGATGGAAACTGATAAAATTTTATCAGATGTGAAGGTCATAGCACAGTGGGATGGAAAGCAATGTGGCCTCTACTTCTTTGTCTCTTAACTCCTGGTAATGCCATGAAGCATGATCTAATTATTCTTTATCAACACAAACCCAGAGTCCAATATTAGGGGTGAAAGATGAAAGACCAGAGAAGCAGAGCAGGCAGCCATCAGAGACTTCTCACCTTTACAGAATCTCAGGCCAAATGGCGGGGCATCCTGTCTCTAGGAATCCTCAGACTGATGGATGATAAGATCCTGTTTCCACCCACCTTACATTCCTGTCTCCACCTCCCTCGTGCTGGGATTAAGGTGAGTGCCACTACTGCCTGGCTTCAATGGTTGACTTAGTGGTTGGTTCTGCCCTCTGATCTCTAGGCACACTTTATTTCTCAGAGCACAAACCAAATATCATACAACAATATCATGTTCTGACAACATTTTACAAGTTGGAATAATCATAACCTAAAACTCTGAAAAAGGTACTTGGTCAGGTGAACTACTTGGGGGTTTGGAAAACCACCTTTGACAGAAGTGGGAAACCTCTGAGGAGATCCTGGATGGAAGGACAATGTCTTGGGCTAAGCGTGTTGATTTTGAGGTATCACTGTAATGTATGAAAGTTGTGAGAAGCAGTGCTCTGAGGACAGAAAGACCTGGTTTTGGGTCCATCATGCTTCATAAGCTAGCATGAATACCTTAAACCCGTCAACGTTTTTTAAGCCTCAATTATTGATCTGTGAAGAGGTGATTACTAAACCTCATTTCAGAGCTGCTGAGAGAATGATACATGTCTTCCCTTCTTTCTTTTGAACTGAGGATTTATGGTGTTAGGGTTCTCCTATGTACTGTCCTAGGCATAGGATAAGTTCTCAGTGTTAGGAAGTTTTATAACATTTTAACAAAAAAGTTAAAATTATCATCATCCATGAAAAAGATATCAAGCATGCAGATAATAACTAAAGTTTATAATAAGATGTAAAATTCCCCAGATCCACAAGAAGGCCTGAGTTTTAGAGCAATGGCATTAATGTGGTTGTCTAGAGACCGCTCAGTGGCTTGTTCCTTGGCCTTGTGAGATAAGTAGATAAGTACAAAAGATGAGAAAATCCTTTAAGAAACTTTTTCACCAATTGACAAGACATGATCTAGTTAGGGTATGGCTTGAATAGAATCATGACCCTGTTTGATGCAGATTAGCTACTGTCAGGGACAGTGGGATAACTTTGCAACCAGAGAGAAAGACAGCGAGCGAGCGAGAGAGAGAGAGAGAGAGAGAGAGAGAGAGAGAGAGAGAGAGAGAGATTGTACATGCATGTGTATGCGTGATGGCCAGAAGTTGACATCTGGTGTCTTCCCCAATTGTTCTTTGCCTCATTTTTTAGGGATCTCCCAGTCACCTGGACTTCACTGTATTGGTCAGACTGGGTGGCCAACAAACCTCTAAGGTTCTCCTTTCTCCATCGCCATGTCACTGGGGTTATGAACATGTGCTACCATGTTTTACACATGAGTGATGGGGATTCAAACACAAGTCTTCATGCTTACACAGCAAATCCAGTAGATCCATATCCCCAGCTTCCTCCAAAATTTTAGGCTCAGTCAGCTAAAAACTGAAAGTGAATAGAAGATGACTACAGGTAAGCGTGTGTGTGTGTGTGTGTGTGTGTGTGTGTGTGTGTGTGTGTATGTGTGTGTGTGTGTATAGATATTTATTTTAAGACTGTTTTTTAGTTTGATGGAAGAGTTAAATTAAGGCAGTAAGCTTCATATCATTTCTTTTTAACCTTGGTTTACTCAAGAAACAAGCTCTCTGGTAGACATGTTTCAAAATATGTCAGTTGAAGTAAAGCCAAAGTGTGACAATGAAACTTTATTTGGAAGAAATGAAACCAAAAGCTCAGTGGATAGAAGTAAGAAGGTGCTAAACCTAGGATGTGTTGCATACCTCTGGAAACCTACTCACTCAAATTACATAAATTTTGCATAAAAATTAAAAGCACATAAGCCATCATCAGTCTGTGCATTTCTGCAGACAGTACCCTGATGTTAAACAAATTCACCAAAACATGAGGGACATTTGCATACCAAATATACAAAAAGTCAAAAGAATTTTTGAAGAATAAAAAGGAGGATTAGGTTAAATCTACAGAAGCAGATGTTAACCTGCTTCACATCAAAGTGGATTTACAAGCTTCTTACACAGTAGCACCCAAGGTGTCAAAGATCAAGTATTCACATCACTTTCAAGATATGGATGCAAGGCCATGCCAAAGATATTGGCTTTAAAATGGTGAGAGAGAGCTAACCTGCCATTTTCTAGTGAATCTATAGCCTAACAGATCTTGGGACCAGGTAATGATATGGAGAGAAAAATCACAGGATAAAACTTTCAAAGCACTGTTATTGCAAACACATGAATGCAACAACCTTGTTCAGGATTTAAATGTGCTTGCCATGGGAAGACAGAATACTTTCATCTTTTTAGCCTTATAGCCAATAAACACGTCTGTGAATTATATAAACCAGAAAGGATTATGTTGTCCATAAACGTGTCTGGCATTTAGGGCTTTGTGTAGGGTTGTATTCTGAAAGCACAGCTGCAGTGTCTGGAGCACATCCTGGGTTTAGTGAGCCAGAGTGAGGACCTGGTGCCAAGGTGTAAATCAACAAACTACCTTCTCCAAAGACAGAAGTCACTGGAATATTGAAATTCATGGATTTGAAAATTCCACAGAAAGGTCATTTAAGTGGCATTATAATTTTGGAGAGCTATTCGTCAGAACTGAGTATGGGTATAGACTAGAAAAGAATATTATTCCATAGTCTGTACAAAAAATTAAAATTGGTTCCATGGCTTCCTATGATTACTCTCAAAAATCTTTTTTCCACTCTCCATGACCCTGGGTTCCCGACAAAGTATGAAAACTATCTACTTCTACAGTTCTCCCTACAATTGGTATGTCATCAACTCAAGTGTAATTAGAGAATTAATGAGTATGTTTGTCACATGAAATCCCTTAAATATTAATAGAACTGATCCTCAGTGTTTGCAGGTATAATTTTTATTTAATTATGACCATAAAACAATGTCTATGTTCACCCTCCATCCATGTCCCTACCCCCAGAAACAGAATGTGAGTCTTCGAAATTTTTTTGTTTTTTTTTATATTTAACCTGATTATATTATTAAAATGTGAGTTTCTCTGTAACAATCTAATAATAAATAGATTTAAAGATAAAAACATAGATTTTATGTGTTTTGTTTTTATTTCAATTTTTTTTCTAAAACAGGGTCTCACATAGCCTAGGTTAGTCTAGAACTCCCTGTGTAGTCAAAGGAATTTTAACTCTGAAATTCTGTAGCTTCCCACATGCTGGGATTCAAGGCATGGCCCACACTCTCCTACTGGGGACTGAACACCCAGCCTTGTATATGGCAGGGAAGCATTTGACAATTGAACCACATCCCAACTCTTGTTCCAATTTTAGGAATTAATTTTTGTTATCCTGAAGAAGCACTGAAATAAGCAGACTAAAATAAGCAAAAGAGAAAGATTCTTATGGCATTTAAAAAATTTGAAAATTACTACTTTAGAGGGTCAGTCTGATACAAGGGTCCATGAGACCTTAGAGCCATGCTTATCCAGAACCCACAGTCAAGTTCACAAAGATTCTTAGACCTCGGCCAATGGACAAGTTTAAGATCCAGGACTCAGATGGTGGAAGGAGCGAACTGACTGCCACACATTTTCCTCTGACCTATACAGATACCAACAGAGAGAGAGAGAGAGAGAGAGAGAGAGAGAGAGAGAGAGAGAGAGAGAGAGAGAGCATTAGAGAGAGAGAATCCCAGACCCAATGCCCCATAGTGAGTATGTTGCATGTGCACAAAGCTCCTCACAGTGTGAACATCCCCAGAGCCTAAGAGCCTGCTCCCAGAGCATATGAATTCTGAAATTCTAAATTAGAACCAATTGTTGAAAAGGTATATTGTTGCCCAAATCCTAATTGATCTTTTAATAAAAACCCAGAGGCAGATACTGGGGGAAAGCTGAAAGATCAGATACAGAGGAACTAGCCACAGCCACTCTCCCTGAGCCAACTTCTCAAGAGCCCTCAGACTGAATGTCCCTGAGACTTCAGTCAAAGGAAAGGATGAACTCTGTCTCCTCCCGCCTTATATTCCTTTCTCTGCCCAGCCATATCACTTCCTCTTTCAAACTTTCTAGTGCTGGGATTAAAGGCATGTGGGCATGTGCCACCATTCCCTGACCTCTATGGCTAATCTGTGGCTGGCTCTGTCCTCTGATCTTCAGGCTATCTTTATCTGATATACAATATGTCACCACATTCTATTTTCCAAACCAGGATGATAGTGTTTATGTAATGGTTGGGAGCTCTGTTTGTAATGTGAATTGTTTTGGACACATGGAACAGGGGCACTTCAGCTGTTATTTTGTAGGAACTGAACCTACATTCATTAGAGAAGCACCTGTCCAGATGTTTATCCAGATGTTAGCCACATGTTGAGCCCAGCTAGGCAGCCCATGTGCAGGCGATATGGGTGCTAAGGAAAGGCAGGAGCATATGAAGACACCCTCCTACGCACAAACTCCCTGTTTGCATCCCTGAGCAGTGCCTTCTAGAAGAAGAACCTGGGTCTGTCTTTTGTATCTCAACTTTCTCATAGAGATGTTCACTTAAAGCATCCTTATGGAATGGTTTTGAGGATCAGATAAATTCATCTGGTCAAAGCCACCAGAACAAATCTGGCATATAGTGAGCTCTTAATGCGAAGTTACCAAGTTACCCTGGAATGACCATAGCCCAGGGAGAGGTTGACTCAAAGGAACCTCCAAAAGCAATCCAGAAAAGCAAGGGCGCAGAGAGTCCTCAGCTTCCAGCTTGATGCCTGGCTAGGGGAAAGTGCTAGGTCTACGTTGGCAGATTTGAGAGGGACCCTGAGATTGATAAAGAGGAGCACGCACTAGTGCACACTGCAGAGGCTCAATCCCGAGGAGGCCCTGTGTAAGCCTACTGGACCCACAGGCAGGAAATACCTTTAAAGGCTATTTCCATCCACAGGAAGCTAGCCTGAGATAAAGTGAGTGGGCAGAGATGACTCGCTTTAGTTTAGCTTTGTAATTCCAGGAGAAACCACTCCTTCAATAAAGAGAGATAAAATAGTAGCTGGGGGGGATGAAAGTTGGAAAGTTCTTTCATGTCAAAGGAAACACGGGCAGACTTGCTGCTGAGAGAGAGAAACTAGTGGATAGAAAGGGATGATTAATGGGACAGGAATCCAGAAGCATGGGAGGAGACCCGGTCAAAAGAAAAAGGCTTGGGATTCGGTCTTCATCATGCCAGGAGCGGGGAGGGGAGAAAAGCAGGACTGTGACTGAAGGGAGATGAGCTGGGAGGCGCGTTAAACTGAAGCCGTTTCTCAAGTTCATTCAGAGTCCTTGCCTCTCTTAAGCAGTTACACACAGCTAGTGAGTTGGGAATAAACTTTTCTTCCGGTTGTGGTAGAAAATCTAAATCTGCTTGTCCATTCGGTTCTGCTTGCCGCCTTGCAAACGGAGCACGGTACCCAGCTATAATAAGCTAGAGACTGAATTTAGCCTTCGTGGTCTGTTTGTGTACAAACTACAAGCTAGAGATGGCTTTCATCCTTTTGACTGAGGTAGAACACACATGGCAATTACTATCTTTATCCCTTTTACCATCCAGGGGCGTTACGTACATTCATAATAGTGCGACGCCATCACCACGACCTGGCCCAGGAATGCCACAGTCTCAAACAGACACTCTGTGCCTATAAACAAGAACGCTGGGCTCCACCCCTGCTCGGGGTCCTGGTATCTCTGGTCTACCTTCTGACTCCGTGTTTGCATGTTCTGGGTTCCTCATAGGTGGAGCGATAATACGATGTCTGTACTTTGATGTGAACTTAGTTCACTTACTGTCATGTTTTCAAGGTTCATCCATGTTGTAGAATGTGCTAGAATCTTATTTCCATATATATGTATATATAAGCATTATTATATAAATAAATGTTAGTAATAATATGCATATGTAATAATACTCATGTACTCCTTTCCTTTCTGGGCATTAAGTACCTTCAAAATCTTGTGAAACTGTCACCCTACCCTTCTCTAGAATGCCATTTTTTAGTTCATTTATTCATTTGCTCAGAAATACTTAAATCATTTTCGCTTTGATTTAATTGTGGAGAAAGATGTTGTGCACATTGGCCAATGACCTTAGTTCCAGTCCTGGCCTTCACTTGGCTAGCATATGTGTGTAAGGGACACATCACACACTAACTCTCCATTTAACTTTTTGAGAAACAGCAAATTGTTTATTGATCATTTGGATATTTTCTTCAGGAAAAAAAATTCTAGTTAGATCCTTTTTCCATTTTTAATCAAGTAGTTTTGCTATTGCTATTATTGAAATTTAAGCATTCTTTATATTCTGGATATTAATACCTTATTAGAGATGTAATTTGCAATTTTCTCTCATTCTGTCAGCTGCCTATAATTCTGTTGGGTGTACATGTGAGAATTTAAAAGTTTACATGAGCTGGATGTGACTATCTAACATCCTCTCATACTCTATCCTGCTCACTGGGTAGAGGGGCCTCTGCCATCTGCAACCAACAAACCAAAATGATTTCTACCTGCAGTTGAGACAGTTATAACTCATATGTACTCAGAAGTCAGTGTTTTAAGAGACACTCTTAATATTGTGATTTTTTTCCTCCCAACTATATTTATGGACTGTAGACTTCTAATACCCTTAAAACTGGTTTAATAGAATCTATATGTAGTAAGGTGGATACAATAAAGATTGTCTAAAGAGTAGCTACAGGATGGGAATACAAAAGGGAAATTGCTGGAAAACGGTCTTGGGAAGAGCATATTTCCTGCGGGAATCCCCACCCCTACTCACACCCCCTACCCTGACCCCCACCCCAGTAGTAACCAGATCTTACACAGCTGAGAAAGAGAAGATTTAAGCCCTAATAGTTTATCTTTGTAAAGAGCAGCTCAGCAGAAGGCCTGTGCCATAGAAGCAATGGTTGACCATGGTCTACCAGGTCTCTGAGGGAACAGGTTGGAGGGAGCATCGAGCAGGTGGAGGGCAGGATGCTGCGGACCAGAAGGATTTCAGAATTCTCATATAAGCCATTCCATTTTCACACTGAGTGTGTGACTTCACTCAGCTGCTCCTGCTTCTTCAGGCTCATAATAAAACTCTTAAAAAGTGAAGTTCTCCAATTAGAACGCTTGCTTTAGGGTTCTGCATGCCTTGCTGTCTTCCCCAAGAAGACATGTGGGTGAGTAACACTGACCTCATCACAGAAACAAAACTTGAGACATGACCTCTGTTACAGGAACACACATGCTTCTCTGGCTCCCCTCAACCCCACCATTTTTCTCTCTGTTAAGGATTTTGCTCTTTTGTACCTAATGTGGGCATACTGGTCCCATCAAGAAAGATATTCCTGTCTTGTGTTCACCTCTCCCATAGATAAAACGTTGGGTTTTTTTTATTTTCAGTCTTACTCCATGTAAGGGAAGTTGGGGGAGGGACATAAAGAAAGTGGTTTAAAATGAGAAAGAAGAAATCATATGCCCTAAAAGCTTGCACGATGATTTCTGAAGAGACAAGAACCCTCTGAAGTAAGCCATGGGAAGAACCCGAGACCCACGGAGTGAACTGTAGGTGTAGACAAATGCTGACTCCAGAGAAGAGCAATGTTGTGAGAGGTGAGGAGTTCACATGGAGTCCACACCCACTAGGCTATGTCACCTGGGCCACCGCCCTTTGAAGGCAAAGAACACCCTGTGTAATTTGTGCCAATGCAGCCAATGACAAGAAGCATCAGACCTTTGAGAAATAATTAACTGCTTACTCTTCATTTTCACCTCACAATTAAACGAGTGCAGTTGTAATTATTTGTGAATGTAATTTTCCAACAACAAATAATTGTGGCTAGAGGACCAGCTGCCTTGTGAAAGGCAGGCCTAATTGGACCCTTTAATAGTTGGTGTTAAAATGTAAGTTGGTATATAATGTGATTGGGGAAAGATACCCATGGCTTCTTTATTGCATTTTTATATTTTAACAACGGCTTTCTAGCCCATTTGTGGTCTTCACTGAAGCATCGTCAGCATCACACACTCTTAATTAAGCCCTAAGCAATACCACATCACAGAGGACACAGCAAGGGGACCTGCTCAGACCTCGTGAGTATCCTACACCCAGCACAGAAAAGGCATAAAACAAAGAATCAGACTTGGAAGGATGCATATTACTATGTCCTGCTCGGAATATCAAGGTATGACCAAAAGGAACTGAACCCAATGCCTGGCACCAGAGGACACAGCCGATCAATCACCCCTGGCTGATAGGGCTGAATCTTCTCTGCATCCTTTAAACATGACTTCATGTTGGCTCTGAGTGCTCCTGTCTTTCTGTTTGCTTATCTGTCTGTCTTGCTCCTGTCTCATGGGTTGCTGGATGAAAACACATAAGACTTCTGCATCATTTCTTTTTTTTGGCACATTTGCATCTCTGTGAAGAGAAAGAAAACAAAAAACACTAAAATTAGTCTAGACCAAACAAAACACTAACTAGCCAACAGAAGGGCCTCTGAAGAGATTTGGTTGGTTTCTTTCATGTTGTGGGTTTCCTGTATTGGTGAGCTACCCTCTGCTCCATGGCAGAGGAATATTCTCTATGTAAAAGGCAATATGAGCTGATAGTCCTTCCATTGAACTGCTTAGGCTCGAACTGGCCCCATTATTTACCTAGAAAAAATTACTTAAGCTTGTGTATGTATGTGTGTAGAGGCATATATATTTGAGCAATATATATATATATTTGTTCCTCAAGGGCTATTTTCATGTCTCTCACTGGCCTGAAGCTGGCCAAGGAGCCTCAGGGATCCACTGGTCCCTGTCTCCCCAGCACTGGAATTACAAGTATAGACCTCCATGCCAGGCTTTTTCACCTGGGGTTGAACTCAGGTCCTTGTACTTCCCAGACAAGTGTGTTACTGACCGTGCTATCTCCGCTATATTATATAAGCTCTTTGGGTCTTTGTTTTTCTCACCTGTGAAATGGAGACAATAGCAGTACCTACTCACTCTCTAAGACTGTTGTACATAATAAACCCTGTTACATACAAGGCTTTCACAACATCTCTGATGTAGAAACTGAGCTCAGAAGAGGCAACCTTTATTAACACTGAAAGACAGGTGTGACCCGAACTGCAGGCTCCTATCAGCCTGATTTAGGGGCCCCTGAGAGGGTTAGCTTTAAATGACAACTTGTCACAGCCTAGAATCACCTGGGAAGAGACCCTGAATGAGGCCTCTCTTATTAGGGAGGTTGGGTTGGCCTGGAGGCATGTCTGCTGACCATTGTTCAGGGGCCATGCCAGGAGACAAAGAGGCAGCATTGCAACTCGTGAGACACAACCTGGTGTGGCACAGCTGAGCCTGAGCGCTCCTTGGAGAGGCAGAGTCCAAGGACTGTGTGTCCTGAGGACCTCCTGCTGCTCCTGAGCATAGCTCTCATTGCTCTATTAATAGTTCTGTATTATTAGGCACTTATCTGTTGGCCCACATTCAAGGTGGTAATGATTTTGCTTAATGATGTGTGCAAATTCAAGTCTGCTCCTTTGAGCCATCATTAGGGGATAGATGAGAGTCATGGCATTTAGGGACGAATGCTCCACGGTTGAAGAAGTACCATTTGAGTTGTTTGTGTATTTGATTGGTTGGTTGGTTTGGTTTGGGTCCCCCCTCTCCAGGCCCAGGTAGAAATGCAGCTTTCAGGAGCCGGGGATGACTAAATTCGTGCAATTGCCAAAGGTCGGGAAACAATGCACCTGTACAAAGCTCCTTCCTTTCACTTTAGAAGTTGACGATTCCACAGCAAAGCTGAGGTCGGAACATTTTTCAAAAGGCAGCAAAGAAAAACCATCTGCCCTTAACCGTAGAATTAAACAAGCCTGGCAATGAGACTGCAGGAGCATCCGAAACTGTAGGATGATAAAGCCTTGGGAAGCAAAGCCGCAGAAGGAACCAGGAGCAGTCTATTTCAGACTTGTACAAGAAAGTTCCTTAAGGAATGGCAGAAATGGAAAAGCATAGGTCCAAGTGGCTTCAGCTGTGCTACAGAGGGAAATAAAGGGTGCACAGAACATGCATTTTCTACACTGCCCAGCACTCTGATAGAATGAGAGTTTGTGGAGGAAGACGGGAACCATCCACAGCTCCTTAGGGGCCACATGGACAGTGATCCAGATATAGGTAGAGGAAAGTTCAGCATCAGAATCCTCAGATATGAGACCTCAACTAAGATATGGCTGTTATTAGAAGCAGTAACAGCAATACACACATTCTTACCTCCCTCAAGCCTCCATCTCCTGATCTGCACAGGGCTGGCTACTTCTTTTCATTCATTATCACAGCCCATGACTTAATTCCAATCACCGTCTGTCTCTGGCCACCATCATGCTCTGTGACTTTGTGACCCTTAGCAGTTGACAAGAGGCTTGTAAAGTACAGCAGGTGCTCTTTCATCTAAGGAGAGCATGACATGGGGGCTAGGGTTCCAGAAAGCTAGCAGCCACCGAGGCAAATCCAGGGGATGGCTTCCGGGTCCCTTGTCTTTTGAACTTGAAGAGTGAATTTCATGAATAGCATGAGGGTAGGATTTAGAAAGGAGCATCATAGGTGTGTAAGTGGCAGCCTACGCGATGGCGGGAGGGCAGGTGCTGGGAGTCAGTGTCTCTGAGGGTTGGTCCCTGTATGGGAGGGAGCTGGTAACTCGGTTCGCCCACCCACAAGGTATCCATGCGCCATAGCCATCTGGACCGAAGTTTGGACCACTCTCTTTTATAGAGCTTCTAGGCAGCTGTGTAAAAGCAGAAAGACAAGCAACAACATCGGGAGTCAGAGCCCTCAGACACTGCTGACATTTCCGGATCCGGCCAGGATGGAAGAATCGAGGACCCCGCCCCTTACTGGCTTCCTCCTCCTCCTCTGCCATCGCTACTGCCTGACTCTGTCTTAGTTACGATCACGGATCTAGCCGTACCCATGCTCTGCCTCTCTAGTGCTGACCAGAGGGTTTTATTTTCATTTCTTTCCTTTTTTATTACCATGAAAAGAACTGAGTGTGTGGTATATACAGTGTACATATTCATGGATGTGTTTTTTGTAAAACTGTGATAGAGAGGCCTTGGTGGGTGGGAGCCCAGGTGCCTCAGGGTGTGTAAGAGAGAGATGTCATGCAGACAGTTTTAAGGGAGTGTTGGAGCCATGGAGAAGACACACCATGCAGGCGGTGAAAAGTTTTATTAGTGGGGAAGGGAGAGGGGAAGAGAGAGAAATCTGGTGCAAGGGGGGGGGAGAGAAGGGGAGGGGCTTGCTCTTAATAAGGGGATTTAGTGCCTGTGCATAGATGGCATGCCAAGAGACCCTGGAATGACTAGTACAGATTGTCTGAATACTGACAGCGTATGCATGGCCCTAGGATACTGGGGGATGGGGAGGCTAGAGATTCTGGAAATTCTAACAGTGTGCACGTATGTGTGTGCATATGGAGGCCAGAGATTGGTGGGGAGCATCTTCTATCACTGTCCACCTTGGTATTTGTAAAGGGGTCTCTCACTGAACTCAGATCTTGCACAGACTGGCTACTCAGGAAGCCCTAAGAGCCCTTATGTCTCTGTTTCCCTAGCAACAGAACTTCAGGGACGGGAGGCCATGCCCAGCTTTTGTGTAGGTAGTGAGATCAGACCAGAGTTCTCAGGTCTCAATGATAAGCCCTCTCCTAAGTGCTACCCCCCCACACACACACACTTTTTTTTTTTAACTTACAATTATTTCCTAGGACTGGAAAACATTCATGGTTAAGAATGCTGAATGCTCTTCTGGAGCAATCCTCAGCACTCACTTTGTGGTCCCAACCACTTGCAACTCCAGTTCCAGGGCATCCCACACCATCTTCTGGCTATCACCAGTATCAGGGCCCTCCACCAGTGGTGCACAGACAAAATATCCATATGCATTAAATAAAATAAACTTGTTCAAATCCTTAAATTATTCCCTGAATAATTTAGTATAGTATATACTATAGGTGTATACTATGTATTCAGTATAGCAAATAACAATGAATTATATGACATTTACAGTGTCATTCTGTGTTCAAAGCAATCTAGAGGTGATTTAAAGTGTACAGATGACCCTGAATCTGAGCCAGAATGCCTCTAATACTAACACTTTTAGTAGAAGTGGAGCCAGCAAGACCAAGAGGTCAATGCCATCCTTAGCTATCAGGAAAGTTTGTGGCCAACTGGGGCTACATGGCTACTAGAGACACTGTAAAAACAAAACAAACAAACAAAACAAAAAACAAACTAAGAAATCATAATATTAAAAACAAAGTAGGTGGGAGGATTGTGTAGGCTGAATGTTCGAATGTGATGTGTAAATACGGACATCTATATAAAGGACTAACAGCTGAGATGTTAGTGTCTTCTGGAGTTAATCTCCTGAGGACTCCCAGGGAAGACTATATGTGGGCAGGTGCTGAATTAATGAGAAAGGCTGTGGATGTAAATTAGAGGGATGTAGAGGGTGAGAGAAAACAGGAGAAGGACTGGACCTCACTCATCTGCCATGGGTCCTCACACATCCTCCAGCTTTGAAAACTGCTCAGTCAACATGGCTAGGGCTCCTCACAAAGCCCCCCCCCCAACAATGTCAATCACAGAGAGAAGGCTTTCATTGCATTTGAAATTGCAAACAACCTTTAAGATTCCCCATCACAACCTTGTCATTCACCAGTCCTGGGCTGCCATGGAATGTCACTTTCCACCCCTTTGCCTTCCATGGGCCTGACTTTCCCATGTTCCCACTCCTCACCATGCATCCATCCTTTCCTTTGAGAACAAACGAGCTCTGTCTTAAATCCTCCAGTTTTGTGTAAGGGCAGGTTATTTCCACTGCTGTGAAAAGGATTGATTGTCCAAACAAATGTGCAGGAAAAGCATCCATATCCATAAAAATCAGTAAGGATGGATTTCTGTTGCTTCAGGAAACAAATGATGCTGGCTCCCCTTTTTGGGGGCTACAGGAGATTGATCATATGCAATCGCTGTGTGGAGCAACTCTGGGAAGAGCCTCCAACACTCTGTACCAGATGCTGCACCGTCAGTATCATGCTGGAAAGGAAGAGGCTGGAGAGATGGCTGAGTGTGTTAAGAGATGAGGATCCAAGTTTGAATCCCCAGCACATACCTAAAAAGCCACATGTCTGTATCCCAGCACTGTGAGGGACAGAGAGGGTAAGATCACTGGGGCTTATGGGTTGCTGGTTCAGCTCCAGGTTTAAAGGAAGATACTATGTTAAGGAAATTAAGCAGATAATATCAGAACAGGGCCCCAACATCCTGCTGTGGCCTCTGCAGGGCATGCACTGCCCCCCATGGCTGTATATCTCGTGTGCACACATCCACAAGTATACAAACACAGGAAGAGTAGCTATGGGTTTTAGCTGATTATGTTTAAAATATGTCCCTATTGCTGCACTCACAAAAACACAGGCAGAAATCTGATCACTGACCAACCCTACAGGACGCAAAAATGGACACATGCAAGTGAGAGGCCTCAAAATGTAAGCTTCATTGGCTTCAGTATAAATCCTCCTCTGTCAGTGAGAGCCTTTGGGAGGGGTAATATATGAGCTGAGAGCATTTCTATGACACTCGGTAAGTTATTGGTAGTTAGAGACGCATTGTAAATCCACTGCGATCTTTGAAGGCAGAGGCCACTAGCTCCATCCTGAGATTCAGACTGACTTATAGAAGACAGAAATATAGCATTTCCCTAGGAAGGCCTCTGAATAGACACTGACTGTGCCTGAGACCCTCAAGAAGTTACCCAATTTATAGCCTTTGGCCACCCATGTGTGCAGGCAATGAATAGTTACTGGGTATCTATGTAGCACTGGTTGGAATCAATAAAACTGAAAACCTGGCACTTTCAGTTGTGATTTGTATTTGTTCCCACTGGACTGCCTCTGAGGTCTTAGGATGAGGAAGTTGCTCCTGCCCACTGGGTGCTTCTGATTAGAGTCTGAGTCTCCCAGGATTATAATGATTTGTTTGCATGTCAATCTCATTTGTGAAATGAGCAGTACCAGGCCAGGAGGGCTGCTCTACTGATGCTTTTCACTCAGAGCTCAGCATTCAGCTCAGCACACAGAAGGCTGCAAGATGACTGTATAACATGTGACAGAAAGAAAACAAATCCTCTTAACCATTTTTTTTTCTTTTTCCTGTTCCTTAAATTCCCAAGGACAGGCAAGTTACTGCCTTGTTTACTTTGCTAAAGGAACCGTGTGTCTCTTCTTGAGTAGTCTGGGGTTTTTTAGGCTGTTTACATAAAATACATATGAGTTTATAGAAATATTTTTTTACAGTGTTGGAGATAGTAAATTAGATGTAGGAGCCGTAATGGACAGTATACAGTTTTCATTGTGGCTATTCTACACCAAATATGAAGCCTATTCCCTTCCTTATTAGTGGAAAGGACAAGAGAGCTGCTTGTCCTGATCACAGAATCACTGTTTCCTTTGTTAACCAATAAAAAGTCCCTGTGTTCATCAGGGCTTTGCATGATGTAGCAAACAAAAGAAAGGGAGGTAGTGTGTGAAGTTTCCCACAGTGTGTGTGCTATCAATTCTTCCTGACCCTCATCATCCAAAGAGTGACAGAAAGAAAGAAAAACAGAGGCCCCATGTGGGCTTAGTTTGTTGTTTGTATTAGTTCTGGGTTTCTGCTTTTCTTTGGCAGGTTAACACACACACACACACACACACACACACACACACACACACACAGAGAAAACTTAACTGTGATTAAATTAAAGCTGTAAATTTCAAACTGACTTCCAAGGTACTAATGAAATGTGAGGGAATTTCAAAGAAATATTTCCCTTGTATTTAAGCTACCAACTGTATAAATGCTATCCAAACCCATGAGCATCTTCAGAATTCTCGGGTGTAAAAGCAAGCCTCCTTAACCCCAAATATTTTTTAAGAATTAAGTGATGAAAATATTTCCTTAAAACTGAAAATCTGAATGAATACTAGGAAATTAAAGTTTATTCTAGATGTTCTAGAATGTTCTGTATCAAGTACCAGTGAACAACGCAAGAAGAGCATTGTTTTCATTAATGGGAGTGTAACAAAGATGTATGATATAACTTTATTATGTCAAAGCCAACCAGAGCAGCTCTCTAGCCAACAGCCCTGTTTTTAAGTGTAATTTGGGACAATATTGGAAGTTTTGGCCTGATCAGACTAAACCACCTGTTAAGTACAAAGGAAAATCTCAGCAGCCACGTCTTTACTAAATTTGCCTCATCCTTGTTGCTCTACTTAGTTTTAGTAGGAAAGATGTGAAGAAAAACAGTGGGAGTGTGGTGTGGGATGTCTTTCTGTATGCTGTGAATATCATTCATTAGTAAAGGGACTGTTTGAGCCTATGGCAGGGCATTTTAGAAGGAGGTGGGAAGTCTGAGCATAGATAAAGGGGAAGGGATCAGCAGGTAGTAGAGATGTGATCCAGCTGCCCCACACAAGGAGCAAGATGTAAATAAATAGGTGAGCCATGGGCCATGTGGCAAGACAGATTAATACAAATGGGTTTAATTAAGACGCAAGAGCTAGCTAGCAATATGCCCGAGCCATGTAATTAATATAAGCATCTGAGTCATTTGGCAGAGGGCTAAGTAGTAGTGGTCATGTCCGGACTGAGGGGCTAGGCTGGGCCAGACACTTTTTATAACTTGAAATGAGCAATGAAAGTACAGTCCCTAAGAAAGAGCTACTGTACCTCTGGTTGGAACATACAGAATGGTGTGGTACTCAATGCCCTTCCTGTGATCAGCTCTCACATGTCAAGCCACCCTGGATGTTTTCCAGGGAGGAAGAGATTGCTTTCTTTGAGGTCTGTGCTCTGCATAATGATGTGCCAACCTTGGCCAGGGCTTTAGTACATTTGTTGTGGTGATGGTTTATATATGCTTGCCCAGTTAAAATACAATTTGCAGACTACACTGTGAACCTATCACCTTGCAACCCAGGTACTACCCACAGTACAGCCTGGTCACTGTTATGGCTACCTGTACACAACTGGATCTGGGCTTGGGCTATGGAGGGACCCATGCTGGGGGCACAGCTCTCTCCAGAGGATGCTTCAGAGGATCGCTGCAGGTGTCATACAGGGAAAGGAACCCTACGAAGAGATAAGAATGAAAACCCGGTGCAGATTGACTTCATCAAGCTGGATCAGACTTTGACGGATTTTAATGACATGAGGGTTGATTCCTAAAATATTAAAGTTCAGTATAACTTGGGAAAAAAGTTTCCTGGTGTAACACAATATCCATCGTACAAGGAAACATCATTATATTTAAACTCAACTCAGGGTACATGCCATTTCCTTGAAGAAGATGGATTCTAGAGATATACTACCTGTACTAGCTTAAGGGTCTTTCTAGTGTACTCACGGTGATATAGATATTGTAAAGGTCATCTAGGCTGTTAGCCACTTCTGGTCCTATGGTGGGAGCTTAGGGGAGCCTCTGGCTATATAGGTCATTTAGATTACTAGCCACCTTGGTCCTGGTTGTAAGAGCTTGATGTGCCTGAGCCAACAGATAATGCACCAGGCTATTAACCACTCCAATCTCAGTTTTCTGGTTCAAAGAACAGGTTTTTCGTCTTTCCCCCAGGAAAGATAATCCTGCTTGCCTCACATTCCTGGTTTCTCTGGAGATCTGTGGGCACTAGAACCTCCAGGCTTTGCTCCTAAGGGATAATGATTAGGGCACATCTCTATTCTGTAAAACGAGCACCCTCTGGTTACGAACATCGAGAGCTACACCTGCTCTTTCCACAGACAGTAGTCCAGTGGAAGGTGGAATCCCATGAGGATATCACTAAAGAGAGTGTCTCCCTTTTCCAGATGCTGGAGCCTCGGACAAAGATTTTTATAGTTGGCACTGGAAACAAAACAGAGTGGCTGCAATCCCATCATGCCCATGATGCACCGGGCATGACTGTGGAAGGGCAGGACATGCCCAATGCTTGCTCCAGTTTTGTGGCGCGCACCCTTGCCAGCAAGGAAAGCGCAACACCCAGGATCTTCTTTCAGCAGTTTATTCGGGACCTTTACAATTGTTCTCTCTTTGTCCTTCTCTCTGCTTCTCCTTCTCCTCCCCGGGAAACCCCGCCCACTGACTAGAAACTCTCAGGGCATCCAATCCCAATAAGCCATGTGGGCACAGCTCATAGGTCCACATACACAACAGCAAACCACGCCCCAGGCTCAAGCCAAATAAGGAGTTGTTTATCAAAAGAGAGCACTCACCCATGGTGGGGTGGAGGCCAGAAATCAGCACCATCTCTAGGGCACAGCAGCAGGCAGCTCTCTACACAGTTTCTGCTTCCTATGTCACGAAGGTTGAGTGACAGGAGCTGCCCTCATTCTCTGTTTTGGAGAGACTATACTTACCTCCTTGGTTCCAGCTGCAGAATAAAACACCAGGAACAGTGGAGATGGTGCTAGTGCATTGCAGAGTTCAGGGTCTCCCATGTTTTCTTTACAATCTGCCTTTTTGGCATTTTCAGTGCTTGGCCATGTGTACCCAGGATAATTTATTATTGCTTCTCTTTAAATAACAAATGCATGAGGACAAGGACTTTTAGTTCATAGTCATAGAGAAAGCTGTGTGCCTGATAGGTGCCGATACATACTAGATTCTCAGTACGTATCCTCAACGGTTCTAAACATGTGGATTGCCACCCTTTTGGAGCATCCAAAGACCATGAGAAAACACAGATATTTGCATTACAATTCATAAAAGTAAAAAAAAATTACAGTTATGGAGTGGCAACAAAAATTTTTTACAGTTGGGGATCACCTCAATGTGAGAACTGTATTAAAGGGTCACACCTTGAGGAAGGTTGAGAAACACTGTACTAGATGACAGAATGAGTGAATGATGCATGTATTCTCTCCTGTCCTCATTTTTTCATCTGTAAAATGAAGAAACTAGACGTACTCAACACGACATCTTCATAGCAACCACTAGCTAGCATCAGCGCACAGTAGACCTAGCCAGCTTTAATGCTCTTTCTGTTTCTGGAGAGCATGGTTTAGGGATGTGCAGCTGTTGCTTACAGATGGGTCATACAGATATCTTACAGCCTCACACACATTCTGTTTTGATGAATTGACCATTTATACTCAAGGAAATAAAAATGACTCTAATAATATAAGACTGAGGTAGAGGGCTGGGAGCCAAACTCCAGGCTCTGCTTCACATGTGATCGACACAACTTGGGTGGGAAACTATTTTTAGAAGCCAGCATACTTAATTACAAAACAAGCACAGAAATGTGGATGTCTACATAGGGCTGTGTTTCCTTGGAAACAACAACAACAGTGTTTACACACTATCATAAGTAAATATCAAATGATTGTGAATAAATCCAAGATGAAATATGAAGGCTTGAATGAGGAGTCCTCTGCCACTTGAATCAAAGACAAAAGAGAACAACTGGAGGAAAAAGGCATCAATGCAAAGGTATTAATTCCTGAATCAATTTATAAATTTAATATAAATAAGCTCATACAATTTTGGACCTATTCAGAATAATTATAAGCACCATTCAAAAGCCTGAACTTACAAAAAGCAAGTTATACCATTTTTTAAAGTCAGAAAAAAAAACAAATGAAAGAAAAACTTGTCATCAGAATTTTAACAAAGCAAATTATAAAACCATAACAAAGTATAATAAATAAGATTACTAGTCATAATGCACTTTGGATTATTATATGCTTTGCTAAGGGTCAAGAGCTAAAATTTGCAAAGCATTGGTTTACAAATATTTCAAATGAACCATATTGTAGATAGATGTGTACAGCTATTACAAAAATATTGTGGTAGATCTATATAGTTATTACCACAGAAAGATGTCAGCAATATGTTAGGCTGCTGATTTGAATGACAATGGCCCCCATAGGCTCATGTATGTGAATACTTGGTCCCCTGTTGGTGAAACTGTTTGGGAAGGATAGAAGGTGTGTCCTTGTTGGAGGAGGTGTGTCTTTGGGTGGGTCTTTTGAGGCTTCAAAAGATCACACCATTCCTAATTAGCTTGTTCTAGCTACTTATGGGTCAAAATGTAAGCTCTCAACTACTGGTTTGGGACCATGCCCACCTGTGTCATGCTCCCTGACATGATGGTCACAGACTCTAACGTTCTGAAAGTATAAGCCTTGGTCATGGTGTCTCTCTACAGCAATAGAACAATAATTAAGACAGTAACTCTTATATTTGCTAGAATCATCCTATTTTAGAAGAAAAAAATTTATATTTATGTGCATATGCAGAGGAAAAAAACCATGAAGAGTTTCATGTCAATGTATTAATAATAGCTACAGTTCATTTGCTGAATTCATGGGTGAGTGAAATCTTTTTACTCATCTATGATGAATATGTATTCATAATTAAAACACAAATTTGAACATTTTAGAGTATTTATAATGTGGATTCCATTTATTTGCTTTTGAGGGAAATGCAATTTTTTTTTTGTCAGAATTCCTCAAAATGTGTTTAGAAATCTAAGATTATACTAGGCTGATGATTTAAGAAATGGTTCCATGGCTAATTGTAATTGGGAAGTTGGTTTCTCTTCTGCAGGATTTTTCAGATCCTTTACTATGTTAATATGAAATTTCCATGAATCCAGTACTCTTGCAAGCTCAGCAACACTACCACACAGAGCTGCACCTTTGCCCCAGATTATTTTTGATCAGAAGACACTCCTACCCATCATCTTGTACATGGAACACACAGCCACATACTTCAGATTAACTCAGAATATGTCCTGAATACACTGTATTTGGGCTTTGGGAATACTGTTGGAACATTCTTGTCTAAAGATCTTAAAGTCAGCCTCTCCCAGAGTATATATGATGGTGGCATTTCCTAGTTTGTAGATTTTGTTGTTTGTAAACAAAAAAGCAATAGAGACAGCATTCACTATATGAATATTCTTTATTGATAAGCATAATATAAATTTAATAAGCTCAGAGGTAGTCATGGCCCCTCCACAACAAATATTACAGTCTTAGACAATCTGAGCATGTTTTTATTATTTGTTTTTTAAGACATATTTTTCTCTGTGTAGTCCTGGCTGCTGTGGAACTTGCTCTGTAGATCAGGCTGGCTTTGAACTCACAGAGATCTGCCTGCCTCTGCTTCCCAAGTGCTAGGATTAAAGGTGTGCAGTTTCCCACCATCTTCCTGCTCAATCTGAGCATCTTGTTACTGGTCTTTTAATGATAAGAATCACTGAGAAGCTTGTAATAAAAAAATCAGCAAGCTGCTTTTGGAGAGCTATGGGGTGGCTTGTGTGCTAAGATATGACACAATGGTCTGTGAGTAATACAGTACAATGTTTGTTTATTAGTTATGCAAAGTCTAGAACAAACCCAGGAGTATGAAATCTGTTGTAGGTCATCCAGAACACAGTGCTCTTTATCTAACCTAGCCATATCCCCACCCCCAGGTCACCAGGAAGTTAAAAGTGAGCTCACAAACATACACTAGATTTTGGCCTCACAAAATGAGTAGAATCCCCATGCTCTACAGATTTGTATGTATTTCCTAGAAATAGATATTTCTCCACCTGGTATAATTCATAAATTAGAAAGTAGAGCTAGAATACACCATTTTTAGAGACAAATTACACAAATTTGCTTCTGGAACAAAGCATGGTATTGATTCTTGGAAGACACTGAGAAGCGAGTAGAGGAAGCCAAACATTTCTCCTTGCTCAGCAGTTTATTGAGTGAAAAATGAAGCACCAACTTAGTGTTTCTCTAAACATCCCCACCATTTCTTCCTTCCTTCTTTCCTTTCTTTCTTTTTTGAGACAGGGTCTCTATTGTGTACTCTAACCATCCTGGGACTCACTCAGGGTATTCTTAAACTCAAGAGAGCCACCTGCCTCTGTCTCCAGAGAGCTGGGGTTTCACCTGTCTCAAGTGAGCTAGGTCACCTAAAAGTTTCCTTGAAAAGATGACATGATTCTTACTAGCTAGCATTTCAGTTTTCAGCTCACCTTTAATATGGTGTGCTGCCTTCAAAGTAGTTGCTCACCCGAATAACAGCTGTGCTTCCTACCTGGAGGAGCACCAAATGGGGTCTGTACCACCGCTGTGCCCAACAGCCAGGAGCATGGGCTTCATCATTCTACTCTCCCATTGTCCTCTATACAGGATTACACCTGAATTTAGAACCTCAAAATGTGTCCCTCAGGTTAGAGGACACACAGGGGTCAGAACTGGGGAGATTTGAGAACCCAGACCATGTAATAATTTCATGATCACACTTTGTCTTGTAGTTAGTGGACATGGATCCCAAGACTGTGTATGCTAAGCACATTATCACTGAGCTATGCCTCCTCACTTTTTAATTAATTTTACATTGGATTTTGATACATATTTCTGATTTAAGTAATGTTACCTTAAGAAGGACATAATGGTCTAGGCTATAATAGCTACTACGGAGGCTGAGTCAGGAAGATTCAAAGCATGCTTGGATTATGGTGAGTTCCAAGTGCAGCCTACATAATTTAGTGAGACTCTATGTCAAAACAAAAAGCAATAAAACAAGAAAATTGTTGTGGCTCAATGGCAGAGCACTTTCCCTGTGTGCAAAGCCCTGGACCAGTCTCCATTAAGACATCAATGTGCAAGTTATTTCAGTAACAAGTTTTCTTTTAGGCCCATGAGCCAATTCAGAAAACAGCTCATTTACTTTAAAAACTACCCTAGAAAAGGGTAAGTCAGAACCCAGAACTTCCTCCCTCCCAATGGTAAGCCAAGTTTGCTCTTACAAATTGTACTGTTTTTGTTTTTCTGAGGTAGGTCTCACTTACAGTTCAGGCTGGTCTTGAACTTGTATCAGTCTCCTTGCCTCAGCCTTCCAAGAGTTGGAATTACAGGCATTAGCCACCACATCTGGCTTGGTCTTATATACTTTAAATGTAATATTTCCATCACTTTCTGAACTATTAATACATGCCTTCCAAGATACAAGCTAAATGCTTATTTAAATACAATGATCAATATATTCATACTATTTTCAAATTTAGAAGTGGTTAAAAACTACAAATACTATTGATATTAAAATATAGAATAAGTTTGGCACCAAGAAGGGCATCAAGGTGCCCATGTATCTCTTTAGGCCTTTAGAGTCTGAAGCCTTCACTATGTATCAAGCCCTGCCTGGTTTCACAGCCATTCAAGGCTTATGACTGAAGAACCAGGTGACTGAGTTCCCATGGAAAATGCACAACACTGAGACACTTGTACACCAGAGATGCTGTTGACCTTCTCTTTTTGATCTTTATCCTTATGTGTATGTATGTATGTATGTATGTATGTATGAATGTATTTATTTATTTATCTATCTACTTTTCACACAGTCTCTTGATGTATATAGCCCAGCTGGCCTAGAATTCAGCGGATCTATGTGCCTCTGTCTCCTGAATGGCTGGGAATAAAGGTGTGTGCCAGCCACCATATCTGGTCTTCTCTTAATTCTTGCAATGAGTTAGAATAAATTTACTTCAAATAGATCATAAAAAAAATGTTTTCTGGTCTAGAAGATAGTGTGGCTAACAGCTAGCAAATGCCCTCCCCTCGGCCTAACTGCGCATTCGCTTGCATCTATGTTTAGATTGTTTATCTTAATGTGTCCATGAAAACACCCCCCTCCTTGTGTGTATGTACACTAGTGAGCCGGATGTTGCCAAATATAGAACTCATTTTCATACAACCGCTCAAATATCTACAGTTCTGGGAATATTTCCTATTTTGTGCTAGGCTCTGAGGGACACCAGAGTGAACTTTTTCAACAAGTAGATTCTGGATTCAAAAAGCTCATGCCACTGTAGAGAAAGCCAGCAGGAAGTTGAGAGCACTACTATGCTATAAACCAGTAACCAAGACAACCAGCTAGCTCCTTTGAAGGATACAAGAGGACTGGCCTAGAATCAAATCACCAGGAGTTTCATGGAATAGGAATAGCAAGGCTTCCTGGTTGGAGATGATGCTTGGAATAGAGTCTTACTAAATGGGAAACAGGATGTGGCACATTCAGAACGGCATCCAGATCTGGGACTGTGAGCACTGTGTTTGTTGTGTTTAGGGAACAGAAGGGTTTTTTGGGCAGTCCTGTGCCTCCAGTGCCCTGTGGAAGATGGACCTGGTAAAGAGATACCCAGGAGCAAGAGACCGTGAAGCTGAGTTAGCAGTGAGGGAGGCTAACTGGCATGGAGAGGTCAGGATGAATCAATACAGTAGCTTTCAGCGACTGACTGGACACAGGCAAGA
Source organism: Sigmodon hispidus (assembly GCA_004025045.1). Taxonomy (NCBI): domain Eukaryota; kingdom Metazoa; phylum Chordata; class Mammalia; order Rodentia; family Cricetidae; genus Sigmodon; species Sigmodon hispidus. Next base: position 25,779 of record PVIH01004466.1, read on the forward strand.
AGAATCAAGGACCAGCCCTGACATGACGTCTCAGCTGTCAACGGGATGAGGTGAAGTTCATGTGGGTCGTATCCAGATGGATGCGTCCAGGGAGCAGCTTGCCCTGCATCTGGGACTCACTCAGGCAAGATACTAGGTCATCTTAACAGGACCAAGGAGCAAGGACACTGGCACCAGAGACGGAGGCCACGTTATCTGTTGCACTCTGTACACATACCAGGCTTGTCTGCCCATTTCTTCTCTTCTCTCCTTAGAACACTGCAAAAGAAAATGTTCTTAATCCTGTTATCTAGAAATTTCTTCCCTTGGGGAGAACCATTTATATATAGTTTTTGATCTTTACAAATAGCACTCATGGCAAGGTCAGACGTAGTAGGTGATAAGGAAGTGTCCATCATTGCTGCTTGGATCCATTTTGATTTCTGTTTACAAAAAATAACTCCCTCCCCCCACATCTGCTTTGCGTCTCAAGTTTCTGGGGCTACTTCAGGATGGAGCGTATGTGGGTGGCACTTGTGAGGCAGTGACCTCCATCCATTCAGACTAGAGATCGCTTTTGTCATTGCATGTTGCTGTCTGCTGGGTTTGGAAACATCCAGTTTCCCTTTTGGGGAAAATAGTGGAGTTCATCCCGTTGGATCTCCCAAGAGGGTCAGTTGTCATAACCTGGAGTAACCAATCCCTGATTCCAGGTGGTGATGGGGCTTGAGTTTCACACTTTATTTGACAAATATGTGCAAAAGAGTCACGAACAATACGAACAAACAAGGCTTCATTGCAGCGGAGTGGCTTGGCTTTAGTTTGTACAGAGGAATCGTTGGGCACGAAAGATCTGATTCAAAGATGGAATTCAGTTGCAATGGGAGGTGGAAATCCTTTTTAAGAGCACTGAAGCTTTGGGATTTCCTTGGAACAGTCAACTTTGTGAAGTATGGGTTATATCCAGGGACTGTAACCTAAGAAGGAACAAGAAACAGTTGCATGAGTGATTTCAGGTGCGCGTGGGGCCAAGGCTGAAGACACAATCTCCATCACTAAGATGCAGCCTTTGTGCCCCGGGGCCTCGGGGAGCGGGGAGGAAGTGCCCGATGAGTTTGCTTAGCATCTGCTGATGCCAAGAATTACAAACTGAAACCAGGAAAGGGAACGTGCTGCATCTGGTGATGCGGGTCCGGAGAACGGAGGAAGTCATAGGAGAGCGGAGAGTCACGGTGAACACGGTTCCCTTCGTACCAAGCCCATTCTCAGTGTCCTTATTGGATATCAAGATGCTAAGTACTCCCCTCCTCCCAGTTTGCTGCCATTCTCTTCGCTATTGATCTAAATGTACAATTGCACATTTTTTTAAAAGCATAGTTATTTTGCCTGCATATATCTATGTACCACTTGCATGCAGTACGCAAAGGGACCAGGACAGAGCAGCAGATCTCCTAGAACTGGAGTTACAGATGGTCACCAACTGCCACGTGGGTTCTGGACTCCAGCCTGGATCTTCTTAACTGCTGAGCCCTTCTGCAACTGCCTTCTTTAAACACTTGAGATTTTCTAGCTTTGTTCCTGTGCATCTTCAGCTAGACTTCGATTGCTTTGTGTTTGGGTCTTGCCTGGCTTAGAACTCACTGTGTAGACCTGGTTGGCCCTGAACTCAGAGAATCCACCTGCCTCTGCTTCCCAAGTGCTGGGATTAAAGGCATGCATCACCACCACTAGGCAAAACCACTTTCTTGATGGTTAAGACGTTTGCAAATCTTTTCTCCTATCCTGAAGATTGCCCACAATCTGCTGATTGGCTCCTTTGCCTCAATTCTTAATTTGTTTATCTCCTTGTCTACCTTAATTTTTGTACCTTTGGGTCCCTATCTTTAAAAAAAAAAATAACCATTTACACGATGTCTTGAAGTGTTTCCCTTGTTTTCAAGTTTAATATTTGGGCCTTTGATCTATTTTTGTCTATTAAGAGTTAAAGATCAAGTTAGGTTCCCCTACAAATGTCTTGGCTATTATTGAGAATATCTTCTTCACTGTGTGCTCTTGGTGTTTTAGTCAAAGATCTGATGGCCGTAGGAACACAGAAAATATTCTAGTCTGTTCTACCGGCCTATATGTCTGTTTTCATGCCTGAACATGCTGTTTTAATTACCGTAGCTTTGTAGTATGTTTTATAGGTAAGTATTGTGATACTTTCTGCATTGCCTTCTCCCCCATCCCCCACAACAGGCTGGTTTGACTCTTCAGGGCCTCTCATGGTTTCATAGTAATTTGGTGTGCGTGTGTTTCCCCTATTTCTATGAAGTCATTGCTTTTTAAAATTTAATTTATTATTTTTTAAACTAATATTCTATTTTTTAAATAGAATTTTTTTTTTAAATCATGACAGAACACTGAACTTTGTCAGATGCTTTTTTTTGGGGTCTATTGAAATGACCATGCAAATAACTACCCTCAAATCTGTTTATATATTTTATCACATTTATTGATCGGTGCTTGTATCTGCCAAACCACCCTTGCCTTTCTAGGATGAAATCAACTTGTCCATGACATATCTCCTTAGTGTGTTATTGAGAATTGTGTCTATATTCATCAGAGTAAGAGTAATTCATTGCTTTTTTTTTTTTAAAAGTGGAAACTGCATTGTATCTGTAGATCACTTTGGTGACATGGTATTCTGATGATGCTGACTCTTCTGGTCCATGAATGGGGTATTTTTCCTTTTTGTGTGTTCTCATCAGTGGTTTGCAATTTTCTTGTTTTGAGATGGGCTCTCACTGCTAACCCAGAGCTCTGCTTCTCTAGTGATGGGGTTAAAGGCATGCACCACCAAACCTTGCTTCTAATGTTTATTGTATGGATCCTCTGGTTAAATTTATTTCTAAACATCTCACTTGCTGTTGTAGGAATTGTGAATGAGATTGCTCTCTTAATTTCTTCTTCGTCAAGTTTCTTACCAACACATATACATGCTGGTTGACTTTTATTTTTTAATATATTGATGTTTTCATCCTGTAACAACTGGAATTAATTTGTAAAGCTCAGCTGCTCTTTAGGTTTTTCTAAGCATAAAACCATGACATCTGTCAATATAATTATCTCCTTACTTTCCAATTTTGATACCTGTTTTTTCTCCTTGCCTAATTGTACTTGCCTTGTTCTTGATCTGAAAGTGAATGTTTTAGGCTTTTCTCCATTCCATAAGGTACTGCCTATGACCTTTCCCATATAGGCTTTGGTATGTAGCTTATACTTAAGAGAAGTGAGATGGTTTGCATCTGCAGCTGTGGTCCCAAGGCTGTGGTTGGGGAGGACACCAGGTGAGTGAGTTGTTGATCTGAAGCCACCTGGTACCTCTGTTCTTGAAGCTGTGAGTCTCAGCTGCACCTGTCTAAGCTCCTGATGGTCAGGTGTGGGTGGTGAGGCTTCGGGCGGGGGCATTGGCTTGTGACAGTGCCAAGGCTGTGGCTGGCAGAGCCTTCCCTAGAACTTGTAGGGCAGAGGAGATTGTGGTGATATAGTTAATAAAAATAGTCTGAAAAATCAGAGGACCTGAGCCATTCACAGAGCCAAGCCCTGAAGGTCGGGGGATGGTGACTCACTCCTTTGATCCCATCACTCTGGAGGCAGAGATTCTTCTGCATCTCTGTGAGTTCAGGGCCTAACAGAGCCAGGTGATGGTGGCATACACCTTTAATCCTAGCACTAGGAAAGTTGAACCAGGAATTGAGATAGCTGGGCGGAGAGATAAAGATAAGGTAGGGAAGGCAGAGGTTCTTTCTTTCACCTGACTTCTTTTTGGGCTGAGAACAGAGACTTACACTCTGAGGATTTGTGGAGACAGCTGAGGAGTTGGCTGTGGTGTTTCTTTTGCCCAGTATCTGGCTCTGGGTTTTTATTATCATATCACATAGAATTTGTGCAATAGGAGATGGCCCTTGGGCTTGGGCTATGGTAGCTGCTGGGTTGAGGGGTCTGTCTTTTGTTTGGTGAAATGTACACTGGACTGAGGCTGTGGTCAGCGTCAAGGCTGGGCTACCAGTTCTTATGCCAAGATGGTGTCGGGCAGTGACTGAAATTGCAAAGAAGAGTTTGAAGTGACAACCTTCTTTGGGATAAGAAAGTCACTTTCAGAACAAACAGCTCCCAGGCTGGATCTAAAGCATGTGACTCTTCCTTCATGGTCCTCTGCCTGGCTGAAGCTTGCTGTCAATTTCCTGCCTTCCTTACACAGTGTCAACTCTCCTGGGGGTGGGAAAGGGGAGGATGGGATTTATACCAGGTGCTTCCTTCCATCTTTTCTCTGGGTTCCTCTCCAACCTCCCCTGCCCCCTCTCGAGGGTTCCTGCCATTCCTTTGCTAGTCTTTGGATTCTTTCTCATTCATTCCAGCAATACAGCTTTCCTTTGCTGCCCTGGCCTCCCTGGCTGGGCTACAGGCAGGGCACTTCGCTGACCTTGGCTTGCTCCTGGTCTGAGTAGTGAGGCTGCTGGTGTTTATTAGATTAACCACCTCAGCTGGTGGGATGGTTCACCACATGAAAGCACTTGCCTTGTAAACCAGACCATCTGGGTTTATTCTCTGGGATGTTTGCTGGAAGAATCAACTGACTCCCCTCACCCCCCAAAGCTGCCTTCTGACCTCTGCATGTGTATCATAGCACACATACACCTGCATGAAAGAATGAAAAAATAGTACTGGGCTTCTATTAAGAATGATCTTCCAGTTAGGAAAACATGATTTTCCTTCCTGATTCCCATCATTTCTCCTTTCCTATCTCAGGTATGATGTTATCTTTTTTTCCTGCCTTCCCATCCCCACAGCTATATTTTCCCTTTATTTTGAGCCGTCCAGGTGAGCAGTGTGCATTCTATGCTTTCCTAAGAGCTGGCCCTATACACTTACATTGATCACGTAGGACCCCGGCAGGAGAAGCAGGTAGTACTCTCCAAATTTGTTGGTGTGAAACGGGCAGATGTGCTTTCTGTCTTGGACTTCCACAATTACATTTGGCAATGGTCTCCCACTCGGATCAAACACTTGACCCTTAACACCTGCACCACAAAAGGAAAAATTAAATATGAGCATCAGACTTGGGGCCAGTGAGATGGCTTCGTGGGTAAAAGGGCTTGATGTGCAAACCTAAAGATCGGGGTTCAATCCTTGGAACCCACAGTGGAAAGAGACAAGAGACTCCCTCAAAAGCTGTCCACTGACTTCCACATGTGTCCTGGCATAATAAGAAAAGAAATTAAGAAATTTAAATCAAATTAAACCCTTTATGACATGTGGAAAAATTTCCTTTTTAATATTTAATATTTCTAGTATTCACCTGTCTTAACACTGTTAAAGAAAGAAGCATAGTTTGGCGCCCATAAATCAGTCTATAATGTTTATAGCTTAAACTTGCTGGTTATTGGCTATTCAGTTTTTAGCACACATTACCAGAATGGAAGATGAGAAATGAGGGGGCTGGAGAGATGGCTCAGCGGTTAAGAGCACCCTCTGCTCTTCCAGAGGACCCGGGTTCGATTCCCAGCACCCACATAGCAGCTAACAACTGTCTGTAGTTCCAGTTCCAGGCAAAACACCAAGGCAAATAAATAAATAAATAAAGTTTAAAAAAAAAAAAAAGAAATGAGACTAATCTTTTCCTGTCTTTTCTGAGTTGGTCACTCACCCATTAAACGGTATTGACACATGACGGTAGTGAAGGCCTAAAAGTCTAAACAAAAGCTACTCACAAGATAATTATCAGCATATGAGGACTTCAAGGGTTTGTCTTCAAACCAGAGAGACAAAGTGGGAACCATAGAAGTGACTGATGGGTCTTATTGTTAGGAAGAGCAGCCCCACATTTATTTATTGTGCAATGACTGTGTTGCAGGCTGTATCCTCAGGGCTGTAGGTGCAGGTTCACAATGGATCTTCACATTCACTCTACAGATGACGATGCTATCATCAGAATTTTTCCAGTGCCAAGGAACTAACAAAGTGGTAAAACTCCTGTCTCGCATGAAGTATGATAAGTAATTGCCAAGACTGGCCAATAAAACAAATTATTACAAATGTGTAGAAGAGCTATGGGTTATTAAAATATCTTTTGTCTTTATTTGGGTTCCGGGGAACAAATCCACACCCTAAAGAACTTCCTTAATCCTATAGCCAACGAAGTGGCATAGCCAGGCCTAGATGCTAGTCTCTGGAATCCACATTAATCCATTCTATTAGACTTGTCTGACCTCAAGACTTTAATCCCCCCTCCATTGAACACAGGGCCTCCTGCATCCCAGGAAACCCTTTCCCCTGAACTACACCAGCCATATATTCCAGTTTGTCCCTCCAGCGACAAACCAGGGTATCTTAAGGTGAAGTCATTTGTGCTTCATGACATAAATGAAAAGTCACCATGATAACAAGACCTTGGGCTAGCTCCAAATGGCTACACTCAACCATTGTTTGTCCTGGAGGCACACATTAAACAGTGTTCGATAGAAAAGACTGAGTTGAAAGGTTTCGGCATTCAGAAACGAGTCCTTATCTTAGCCATGAAGCAAATCTCTGACCCCAGGCCCTTCTGGTGCCTTTCCCAGGGAATGGGTTATCGAAGGCCACATTTCCTTTCCATGGTGTCTATGGAGGTTAACTCCAAAACCTAGTTCTCCTTCTCCTTTTCCTTCTCCTTCTTCTCTTCTTCTTCTTTGAAATGAATATATCATTTTACCCGAGTGCCAGAAGAGGGCAACACACCTCTTCTATCCTTGTCAGCTACCATGTGGTTGCTGGGAATTGAACTCAGGACCTTTAGAAGAGCATCCAGTGCTCTTAACCTCTGAGGCAACTCTTCAGTCCATTGCAGACCTATATTCATGTGGCTTTTCTTTCTTTTGCTTTTTATTCAAAGTTCCATTTATATTTGTTCTTACTATTTATTCAGGGTGCTGAAGTTGGAAACCAAAAAGTGACCCATAGATCCAAAGATTCAGAAAGATGTATGCAATCAGGCCAGGGAAAGCCAACAGCTGAAAAACCAAAGAACAACAAAAAGCACCAGCTCACATGCTAAGACAGCAAATCTGTCGTCAAGCCTGAAGATGCTAGGAGGGTGCAAGTGTCCCTCAGAGACACACAGCATCCTGCGTTCTCTGTGGTAGGAACTGGAATCTGCTCACCATAAGGAGTGGGAGCCAGGCAGGCCCCAGAAAAATGTTCCTTCAAGCCTGCTCATCATGAAACACCCTGTTCTGGATCTGATGAAAGAGTCATCTCTTGGCCCAACATGATTCTGGAGCTCAGTGTCCAATTTCTTAGAGCTAGGTTGCTTAGTCATCAGAGGGTAGGTGAGTGGGGTCTGGGGACAGGGCTTGAGCCAAACCTGGCCTCTAGGTTCAGATCCTCCTTAGAGTCCAGAGGAGGGCCAGGGCTGTAGCTGGTCACACTGTTCTTTACCTCCCAGAGCAGGACATTGCAGGCCTGAAATTCAGACTCACCATCTCAGCTACTTTGGTCTTAGCATCTTTATATATCTTTCCCAGCCCACACCAAGTACAATCTTTAACATAGCCACATGATACCATAGAGTCCAGGTTCAGACAAGAGTCATGTGAGCCCCAGCAGCCTCTCTGGAGCCATAGAACAAGTTGGCCCAAAGCAGGGCAGATGTCTTATTCCAAACTCAGTCAACCACAATGAAGTCTAGTGCTTTCTTGAGCTTTGTTTGAAACAGGCCATGTGACCAAACCTTGTGGCATCTAACCTGGGTCAGGCCCTTGTGCCACAGTGGAGGCTTTTCTGTCCCAGAGATTTCCAGATAAGTCACCATCACAGACTCAGACTCCTGGGACATGGTGAACGAAATCACTGGATGTCAAAGACCAGGAGTGTCAATAAAAGGGCACTTGACCAGAATTTCTATTAAGTAGAAATAACCATGTCAGTAATATAAAATTTCTTTAAATCAGAAAAATTCCTGCTTTCAAACACTAGGGGGCAGGATTGATCTGCTAATAAACATTTAAGTGCGTTCACTGATTACAGGGACAGGCAGATAGACAAATAGTCTTGATTCAACACAATTAAACAGACTTCTATCATTACTTCTGCATTAGTACTAACGATACTTGTGCTACAAGTTGTGTGTTATTTAGCTGCACACCACCCCCTGGGACATATCCTATTAACATGGCAGGCAAAGCCCGCCCTGATTCAGCACTCTGTGAGTCATCTGCACAGCTAGATTAAAAGTCTCCAGGGAAAGCAGTGAGGTGCAGAGACATATCAGTGCCGTCACAGTTCCTCAATGATCCTGACGAAGGGTGAATTCCACAACAGAATCAGAGTAACACAATAAAGGACCTGGGAGACGTGCGATGGAAGGGTTAGATCATTACAGGGCTCTCGAGGAAAGGCCAGTGCAAACTGAAATGTCAGAAAAACAGCAGAAGACCCCAAAGAGCAATACATAAGAGGGGGGAGGGAGAGCCAGTAAATGTGTGTGTGATGTTATGCAGATGCTAGCAAGATTTGGCTTTATTTAAAAAATTTAAATAAAAGTGTAAAAAAGTTGCATTTATTTATTTGGTGGGGGCACATGTGTGCATGGCATAAGGGTGTGGAGGTCAGAGGATGCAGGAGTTATTTCTCTCCTTCCATCCCCTGGGCTCCCAGGCTGATCTCAGGTCATGAGGCAGGGTCCAGGCACCTTTAACTGCTGAGCCATTAAGGGGACTCAAATCAGAGATGTTGCAAAAGAGTTATCACCTGGTCTTCCTGCTCTTTTGCCGGATTTAAGTATAATTCAATATGTAAAGTTAGGGGCACCCTGGGTGTTTACACCTTCAAATCAGATGAACGTGAATCATTCTTTTTTTATGAACATCTGGGCACAGCATCTCTCACACACTTCGAATAAGAAATCCATATGCTTAGTCCCCGTGAGGTTCACCCAGAGGTTCTACGCATGCTGTGTGTGTTAACAAGTAGAATTAGACACAAACCTAGGTGCACCTGTTTTATATATTCAACCAAAGCGGCTTTGTTATCATTCCAAAACAATGGCAGCGTCTCTTCTCGAGGATATTTACAGCATGACAGCTCCAATGTGATCTCAAAACACTGGGCCCAGATGTAGTTGTAATCTTGCATCCCACCTGAAAACAAGCACATGTCACTTTTGTTAAGGTCTGACGCTGGAAAGGAGCCAAGTATCATGCCTAGGAGATGTGTGAGTGAGACAGTCCCAAGGAAGCACTTAGAAATAGAAAAAGAGGCATTGGCTCTATCAACATGTCACATCGGGGCTTCATATTTTGTCATCACATGACCACAGAGACACGAAGAATCCCATGAGGTAACTGGGCTGGAGCTCACTGAAGTTCAGTTTTGCACCAAAATTAGTGACAGGTGGGGAAAGAGCCTTTTTTATTTTTTGAAATCCTACATTTCAAACAGTTTTTTCTTCTATTGCGTTTTAAGTGGAAAGTACTAGAGTTATGGCTGAGGGGCAGAAGTTACATTTTATATACAAGCTAGAATAAGAATTCTATTTCTTTCAAAGAGTAGCTTATTTGGGAGAGAGAGGACTGGCGATGATGTAAACAAAGTACTCATGTTCTCAGAAACACTTGTAATAAAAATATCGGAAAAAAGAATAGTTTATCGACTATACCTTAAACCAGCCATGGGTTAGGCTTACAGTATAGGGTAAGGGCTGCCCAGGACAGCAGATTAAGAGTCTTCTTAAAAATATTTCCATAGGGCTGGAGAGAACGCATAGCAGTTGAGAGTTCTTGGTATTTTTCTAGAAAATCCGAGTTCAGTTCCCAGCATCCATATCAGGTGGCTCACAACCACCTATAACTCCAGCTTCAAGATCTGACCCCTCCTTATGGCCTCCTCAGACACCTGTGGCATACACACAGATATACACACAACAGACACACACATACACACACACACACAGACACACACACAGATACACACACAAAGACACACACATACACACATACAGATACACACACACAGACACATACACACACACACAATCTTAAAAAAATTTCCGTAAGCTATAAAATCAATTAGAAATCTATCAAGCTATAAAGCCAGGAACACTAGTTTTAGAGGAAACCATAATGTCTAACATTTACTGAACATTCTGTTTTACATTCTTTCCAAACACCTCCAGGTCCCCTCCCCTGATCAGACAGCAGTCCTTTAGGGCAGCAATCAGACATGCTAAGCCCCACAGGTCCAGGGACTCTTGCCTGTGTGTGGCAGAGACTGAGGTGCAGCCTCTTGCAGAAGCCCTGTGGCTTTGGCCCTCCTTATGACAGAATGTTTCTGAGGCCCAGAGAAAAGATACTGTTGGTGCTAGGAAGGCTCAGACTCAGGTTCCTGTGGCTTCCAGCTGTCACTGCTCACGTTCCCTTTCCAATTTGTTGACATTAGGAGACCCTAATTCCAAACTGTTATAGTTGGAGCATTTTTCGTAAGGCATGAAGTTTCACATGTGACACCTCTGGATTTATGTGTCCTAAATTTTATATCAAGAAACATGTACTTCACTGAGGAGATTTTACTGTTATCCTCCTGGTCTAGTCCCCAGCACCCACATGGCAGCTCACAACCCTCTGTATCTCCTGTTCCAAGGAGCTGACACCCTGTTCTGGCCTCTGTGACACAGCACACACGTGGTTCACAGATGTACACACAGGGAAAGCACTCTCACACATGGATGAATAAATAAATAAAACTTGAAACAAAAGCATAAAGAAAATGTCAAAATGTTAAGTAATCTATATAGACCCAGATTTTAGTAACAAATAATTCCTCTGTCTTTTCAATTTCGCCCCTTTTTTTTTTAATGTTATGGATTTTGTATTCCTCCCTGAACTTGCACTGACGACTTTGGGAATTTCCACACATCTGATTTTTGTCTTGGCGGTTACAGTCATCATGAAGACAGTTGTGCTATAGAACAGAAGGTCTTTTGTAGGATGAAGAGAAGAGACCAGGACTCGGCTGTCAACCTGAGGTGGGTGGGAACAGACCTTACACAGCAGAATGAATTTTAGGGTGCCTCCATGACTAGCTGGGCCCACTGCCTAAACACCACCAATTGTGATCCATGCTTATTTACTTCATCTGCAAAATTGGCAGTGGGGCCACCCAGACACAAAAGTACCAGTTTGTGCTAGATGACTAGACAGCCATGCACCCAATGTGACAGCTGGGGGAAGGCGCCTGTGGGAACAGCTTGTGTGTAGAAATGCAGCCTGTACCCTGCTGTTGGTGGGCCAGGCCAACTAGTCTGTGAGGAAAAGCTGCTTTTCTCTAGCATGAGGTCAGTCCTCTCACCCTCTCTTCCTACATCCTTCCTCATGCTTTCTTCAGGATCTTGACTAGTTCCAGCTTCCATACACCCCTGGGCTTCTGTTAACATAACACTGCCTGGGAAGTGTGAGCTAAGCCTTAGGGTGCAGGCCTGTAAATCCCAGCTACTTGGGAGGTCGAGGCAGGAGATTTGAATGTCCAAAGCCAGCCTAGGGAATTTGGGAAGCCCCTGTCTTTATATACAAGTAAAAAGAGGGCTGGGGTTCAGTGATAGGGCACCTCAAATTTGCACTTGAGTGTGCAGAGCCCCAGCTTCAGTCCCGAACATTCAAAGTTGTTTTGGGTTCACACCTGCCAGCCTAACCCCCTCCTTTGTCTGGCCATGTTATTCAAGGGAGGGAAACCAGAACCCTACTCCTCGGTCCTGCCTGAAGAGCATTTCTTCATGATATCCAACTTTGTTTATAAAAGTTGGAAGGAGACATGTCACATGGGCTCCACTACTGTATGGTCATAATCGGAGGCAGCTGTCCTTGTAGGGAGGACTGAAGTAGCCACTTCCTTTACGGTCTGCACTACTTCCTGATGGTGCCAGCTGTGGCTCAGGGGCTGTAGACCCCCTTACAAACCTCTCTTCCTCCTCCGATGGCCCTGTACCCCAATTCCTCCTTTCCATCCCCGTGAGCATCTTTCATCTTTCTGGGCATTGCTTCCAGAAACAGTAAGCACACACAGAGCAAATGACCAAATGTCTCAGTGAATGAAGGAAGCCACTGGCAATGAGGCACATGTCTCCACATCCTCCAAAACTACTGGCTACCTCCGCTGCTCCTGTGATATTATGGGATGGAGACCTGACTGAGACACTGCATGGTGCCTTACAGATCATTTGACACTAGCTGGTACTTCTAGGGAAGGCAACAAGAAAGACAAGCTCACCTTGCAGGGGATACCAGGCGTACCCATTAGTGATCCCATCGGGGAAGTTCCTTTTGTTTTTACAGTGATTTCCTTTGGTCATATCGGGATTCCGGGAAGCATAGGTGTATGCGAGGTGTTGAAAAACATCATCATCTGGAGTTAAGCTTCGGGATAACAGTGTCCCTGTAGCTGTGTTAGAAAGACAAAGGGATGTGAACAACACACATCAGCCAACACAGTCACAACACGCTCAGTCTCATTTCTGAACACGCACTATGGTAATTTAAATGTAATTGGCCCCCATAAGCCCATAGGGACTGGCACTATTAGCAGATGTGGCCTTTTGGAGGAAGTGTGTCACTGGGAGGTGGGGGACAGGCTTTGAGGTCTCTTTTGCTCAATGTGACACTCAGATCACTCCCTGTTGCTGGTGGCTTGCGATGTAGGACTCTGAGCTCCTTCCCCAGCTCCGTGTCTGCCTGGCAGACCATCATGCTTCCAAATATGATGACAATGGACTAAACCTCTGCATCTATAAGCCAGCCACAATCAAATGTTTTCCTTTATAAGAGTTGTCGTGGTCATGGTGTCTCTTCACAGCAATAGGAACCCAAACTAAGACATGCTCCTGCCCCCTCCATCTTCTTTCTATTTTTTAACCAACAGAGGTGTCACTTTACAAAATAATTAGTCTAAAAAGGAAGCCCCGGCTTCATTATTCTCGTCAGTTTCTGGAGTCCAGCAAGTTGCCTTAGGTCCCACTAGGGGTTAAATAGATGCCACTGTCCTACTTTTGACTCCTTTTAGTTGTTTGCTTTTTGAGACAGATCTCTCTATGTAGTCCTGGCTGTCTTGAAACATGCTATGTACACAGGCTGGCCTCGAACTCAGAGATCTGCCTGTTTCTGCTTCCCAAGTGCTGGGATTAAAGGTACCACGCCTGGTCCTTACACTTAAATACATCTTATTCAACCGACTCTCAGGTAGGGGATCTCAACCTTTCTCATGCTGTGACCTATAGTCAGTAATTAATCACTGGCAATTGATTAATAGGTTAGTATTTATTAAAGGGGTTAATAGCAACTTAGAGATAGAAAGAATAGGCAGGATGGCTGGTATGGTCCACTCAACAGAACAGGTCTTCCTTCCAAGGGAAGGGGAAGCAGACGGAGTGACTGCCCCACCCCTGCATCTCCTCTTAAGCTGCCTTTTCAGACATGCCTTAATATTGCAGCCTCAATGGTCATAGGTGGATCTCAGACCTATGCTGGCCAAGATGCTGTGTCTCCAGGTCAAGATGATGCACACCTTGATCCCCACTCCATCTACCCCTTAATACAGTTCCTCATGTTGTGGTGATCCCCAACCATAAAATTATTTTTGTTGCTACTTCATAGCTGTAATTTTTGTTATTGTTATGAATCTTAATATAAATATTTGATATTCACGATATATGATGATCAAATGGCAAGCTTGTTTGACCCACAGATTGAGAATCCCTGGCATCAACACTGTTCATGAGATGAAGAAGAAAATAAAGGTTAAGCCATTCTGGTTTTATTTTCTTCTATCCACTTAATCTAAGTCTGTGATATAATCTATACCTGGCTGTAGAATTTCACCCACAGATATCTTGTTATTGGTTGTTATTTCAGCTATAATGTCCATCCACTGCCTAAAAATCATAGGAAGAGCTGGCCATGAAGTTCAGGCTGCACAGTGCTTGCCCTAGCATGCCCAAAGCCGTGTGTTCAATCCCAAACAGTTCATAGGTGGTGCATGCCCATGGGGATCACAAATTCAAGGTCCCTATCAGCAACATAGTCTGTTTCAGATGCCCTAATAGCCATGATATTTACTGTTACTTCTTGCCTTCCACAAACAAACAAGAACAACAAAAACCCAGTGACAGGAAGGAATGCTCAGGGTTGGAGAAACTGAGGCTCTTTTTCCGGCCAGTCAGAGAAAGTTAAGTGTGGGTTATGAATTTCATTCTGCTCCAGGGGTAGAGTGCTTACATCTCAGGTCTGCCACACCACCTACCTTGCACCCCGTTATCGAAGGGGTAGCTGGCCACCAGGGCACCCCCGTGTAGATTTGCAGACAGGACAAAGGTTTCAGTTTTCAGCCACTCCATGACTGCCACAGTCTCAGGCTGCCTTGTCGAGTTATTATTTTCAAAGGCATCAGGGAAGTTTCTGTTCAGGTCATAATTGTTGTAATTTTCCCTTTTAAAACAAGGAATTTGTAGGGTTTTATTGGGGTGTGTGGGTTGTAGGTTTCTCTGTGCACAGACCTGAGACTAAGGTGCCAGATGTTTCCCAGATGTGAACACAAGGGCATTAGATAATTGATTTGGGGACCTCTCATGAATCATACCTAAAGTCTCGTCCCTTAGTGTGTGATTTGCTTTCCCTATGGGACATTAGCTACTGTGACACAGGCAAAAAGTTGGACAACTGTTTGCATTCTGGGACATTTTGTTCTTGGAAGGCTGCCTTTCAGACACTGAGGCACCACTGGTAACCACATGTGGGTCACAGAGAACAATGAGAAACACAGGTGACAGCCAGAATGCAACAGCAGACACAAGGACGGACGGACGGCCTCAGGGTAACTGTCTCAGACAGCCCTGAGCTGAGGCCCCCATGAAGCAGGGATTGCCCCCATCCTGCTTTGCCCCTCTTACATTTGGGACTTGTAGAATGCAGAGTCAATAAAAGGGCTCCAGCCAGTATGCTTGGCAGTGGCTTGTTCCACAGCACCCAAGGGCAGAGACGGGTCACGTATATAAACCCGCTTGAGGATGCTGGTGTACCCAGGCCTCGGCGTGCTAGGAAAGTTAAAGGGGACCCAGTAGTGAGAATTGAGTTATTTATTTTTGGCAAACTCACCCAATTTCAAAAGTGTGCAAATCTATGTGTCTTTTAGACAGCAAGAAATTCTAAAGTCCCTAAGGCATTTTTCAAGAAAATAAACTATTATACTGTGGCATAACACCCACATGTTTTAGGGTATTGCATGAATAAACCAATAAATAATTTTATGGAATGTATATATAATGCAAGATCATTGGTTCTCAACCTTGGGGTCATGACCCACTGGGGAGGTGGAATAACTTTATCACACAGGTCGCATATCATATCTTTGCATTCTGACTCCTAACAGTAGCAAAATTACAGTTGTGAAGGAGCAGTGAAAATAATCTTAGGGGCTGGAGAGATGGCTCAGCGGTTAAGGGCACAGTCTGCTCTTCCAGAGGACCCGGGTTCAATTCCCAGCACCCACATGGCAGCTCACAACTGTCTGTAGTTTCAGTTTCAGGCAAAACACCAAAGCAAATAATTAAAAATAAATAAAAATAAAAGTGTTTTTTTTAAATAAAAAAGAAAATAATCTTATGGCTGGGGCCATCACAGCATGAGGAGCTGTGTTAAAGGGTCCCAGCATTAAAAAAGTTGAGAACCATTGTGCTTGGCTAATGTCCTGCTAACAATGAAAACACAATAATAAACTGCACTGTAGTAGCTCACAGTCTAGTGGAGAGAAAGATATTAAAAGAGAAATTAGACAGTAGGGGCTCATGAGATGGGTCAACAGTAAAGGTGCCTGATGCCAAGGCTGGCGGCCTGAACTTGATCCCCAGGACCCACCCACAAAACGAAAGAAGAAAATCAACTCCTGATCTCTACATGTCCATCACGGCAGGCCCTATATCATGCCACACAATATATTAAAAACTGTGCCATGAAGATATAGTGTCAGAGGATCAGAAAGCACACAGGGCACTGAATCCATGCTACACGTTTGGGGAAGAGTCTTTGGAGGAATGATATTTGGACAGTTGATGGGGATGAAAACTGGAAGCAGATGTACGCGGTGCCTGAGCTGAGAAAGCACCTGCGAGTTCCTGGAGAAACGGCAAGCTAAGCAGGGAGGTGAGAGGTGGTCAGGAGAGGCCGAGGGACCAGGTGGGCACCATGTATCATCTTACAGGATGAAAGTCTGAAGAGCCTCAGGGCACCCATGCCAGGCACGATCTGAGGGGCTTCACAGAGCTAATGGGTGCCTGATGGGGGGGACCAAGCCCTGTTTACCTTCCGTTACTGTAATGACAGTCGGGCTTCTTGACGGCTTCAAACCCATCTGGGTTCATGGACGGCATGATGTGGATCCGAGTGCTGTTGATCAGATACGTGATTTCCGTATCTTTCCCGTGATTGGTCACCAGATGGTCGATCAGGTGGAGCAGCAATTCTCTGCCCACAGTCTGTGTGCAGAGGAGGAACGGGGCTATTATAAGTCAGAAATAGGGAGAAAAAAGTTCCCCAGAGCACCATTTGTTTTTTCTTCTCTCTCTCTCTTTTTTTAAGACAATTTTTTTTTTTTTTTAATGTAACAGTCCTGGCTGTCCTGGAACTCACTCTGTAGAACTCACTAGAAATCACTGAGAACCTCCTGCCTCTGCCTCCCAAGTGCTGGGATTAAAGGTGTGAGCCCACCACCAGATGAGACCACTGGCTGTCGAGCATATGGACAGTGGCAAGTCTCAGCTCACAGCAGAATGCTGAAAAAGATTCCTTTGTGACAGTTCAGGGATGTCTTTGTAAACTCTCTCTCCTTTGTATGTGTGTGACAGAGAACACAGCACAATTTAGACTTGAACTGGAATGACATCCTTGCCACAGTGGCCTTCATTTCTTTGCCTTCCAAGAGACAAGAATGTGGCACACGTGAAACTCATTGCTACCTTAGACACTGGATCTTAATGTGGTCAATTTTATTAACTGATCTCAGGATTTAAGCAGCTTCCAGTCTTCTATAGTCTCCTTTTACAGTCTCTGCTTTTGTGCAATTTTCTGTATTCTTCTTATGGCCATGAAACTTTATCATTTGCTTATCACCCACAAACCAATCAGTTTTTGGCATATAAATGTGTCATACACTCTTATTTACATTTTATTCAAACATACTCTTTTTTTTTTTTTTTTAATGAAAAGTAAAACTTTGGGACTGGAGAGAGGGGTCAGTAGTTAAGAGCACTGATTGCTCTTCCAGAGGACCCGAGATTGATTCCCACATGGCAGCTCACAACAGTCTGTAACTCTAGTGCCAGGGTCTAGTGCCCATTTTTTGGCCTCTGCAGGCATCAGGCACTAATGTGGTATACATACATGTAGGCAAAAGATTCATACATAAAATAAAACTAAGAATAAAAACTTAAAAATTAAAGCAAAACCAACTGATTCTTGTAGGTTGTACTATGACCTTCACATGTTAGCCTGTGATACATGTGCCCAAACACACTCATACACACACAGACACACACACACACACACACACACACACACACACACACACACAGAGGCACCTGCACCCTCTTTCTCTATAACATACAATAAATAACATGTAATAAAGAAACTAAACAAAATTCAGAATATCAAGCTCTCCATCTAGTTTTACTTCAGTTTTATTCTCTGGTTAATACACTAAATTTGACTAAATTTCATGCATTTTTACATAGTGAATATGCCACACATTTTATTCTAGATTTTTAAACTTTTTGTTTAATCATAAAATTTTGTTTTCTGCATATGGCTGCTTTCTTGCATGCATGTTTGTGCACCAAGTACAAGGCATGTGAGTCCAGAAGAGAGCATTGGATCCCTGAACTGGACTTGGAGACAGTTGTGAGCTGTCATGTGGGTGCTGAAAACTGAACCCAGATCCTATGGAAGACCAGCTGGTGCTTTTAACTGCCGAGCTATCTCTCTAGTCTCTTCCCATCTCCTCTGCCAGATTGTTTTAATTTCTCCTTATTCTCTTGCCACAGAAAGATATAAATTTCTAGGAGGAGTTTTGGAAATATTAATAATGGTCTTTCTAGGTGATAGCTTCTGGATTGATTATTTTTCTAGCATCACTTTTAAAAATGAACTAAACCCATGTTGTCATAAAATAATAAAATAACATTCCTTTCAGAGGAAATTTGTGTGTATCTCAATAAGTATCTGTCTTAATAGTCCAAAATAAACTTCCAGTGCTTAATTACAAAAGATTAAAAAATTCCCATGAATATAAAGAAACAACCATGCATCAGTTAGGTTTTTTTTATTTTTTATTTTTTTTAATTTTTTTTTAAGCTTTATTTATTTTATTTGCCTTGGTGTTTGCCTGGAACTGGGAACTGGAACTACAGACAGTTGTGAGCTGCCATGTGGGTGCTGGGAATTGAACCCGGGTCCTCTGGAAGAACAGTCACTGCTCTTAACCACTGAGCCATCTCTCCAGCCCCCGCATCAGTTAGTTTTAAAAGTCAGAGACAAATGCACACAGCATCTCAGATGAAGTTAAACAAGATCTTGTTATTTTCTTTATTGGGCCATATTTGCTACCCCTGTGATTTATAACAATTATTATTCAAATGTATTCTCCCCAGCCTGAATATAAATGCCTCAAATGCTCATTCATGTTTTATGTATAAACCACCCTTTCTTCCTTAATTTAAGGCTTGAAGGAAGAAACCCCAGAAGCTCAAACTTTAAGAGAGAATGTGGTGAAATGGTCACTCTCAGCTTAACCAGCCTCCCACATTGACTCTCTAGAGAACATAGATTTCTCATCAGGGTCCCAGGAATGATGGCGGGCCTGAGACACACACCAGCTTCTGGGTCCCCACTCCACCCCCATCCCACATGAGTCAACTCAGAAAGCAGAAAACAAATTCCTTCTCAGTTTATTCTATCAAATCAGAAATGTGGAAGCTAGCTAGATAGGTAAAAATGTCCCACTCTACAAAGAATGTCTAGAAACATTCTCTTAGTTTTTTTTTTTTTAAATAGGTTGTAATTTTTGTCTTTAATATTTTTAAGCTTTTAAAGGAATAATGACCAAGTTCTTAGCTTGGGACTGTAGGCTTGTGCCACCGTGTCTATTTTGATGAATGCGGTAATGCAGTCTAAACCTAGGACTTTACGAATGATAAACAAGTATTTTACCAACTGAGATACACCCCAGCCAGGCAGTACTTGCATCTATAGAAGAAAATCTACCATTATTATAAATATACATTTATTTATTAATTATTTTATTATTTGTTTGTGTATCTGTGTGTCTGTCCCTTTGTGTAGGTACACATGTTCCAGGGCATGTGGAGGTCAGAGATCATCTTTTGGAAGTCAGATCTTGCCTTCCACCATTCAGGTCCTGGGGACCAAACTTAGGTCATACCCCCACCTCCCACCCTATGCCATCTCAATGGTCCTTAGCATTATTATTTTAATGTAAAGATACATGATTTTACAAGAAGGTGTTAAAGAGACAAAGTGGAAATCCTTGAGGGGACAGAAATGGGCCTTGATGGGGCTGGAGAGATGGCCCAGCGGTTAAGAGCACCGTCTGCTCTTCCAGAGGACCCGGGTTCAATTCCCAGCACCCACATGGCAGCTAACAACTGTCTGTAGTTCCAGTTCCAGGCAAACACCAAGGCAAATAAGTAAATAAAGTTAAAAAAAAAAAAGAAAAGAAAAGAAAAGGAAGGGGAGAGGGAAATTTAAAAAAAAAAAAAGAAAGAAATGGGTCTTGATGCTGCAACTTATCAAGAACATAGAACCAATTATGCACTCCCATGTGATGGTGTCTAGGGGAGAGAGGACACATGTCCTCACAAAGTTATGTGGTACATTTGATCTGTCATGCCACTCAGTGTGCCTCTACAGGAATTCACCATGAAGTCCTAAACTTTTGTAAGCACAAAAGATCTTAGGGTCAGAGGTCCCACTTTATGTCAGGAGAGCAAGAAGTACCTCTAAAGAAGAGTAAGAGCCTCTACCCAAGGTGTTAGCTGTGTTGCTTTTTAGGAGGACAGAAATAATCAGGAGTTGAAAATACTTTCAATTCCAAGAGATCTAAGAGGAACATGGTGGGGCTCAGACTTTCTGCTCAGATTAATTCCTCAGCTTCCATGAGGTCATCCCTGTCAGCATTCAGACCCGTCTCCTGGAGTCCTGGCCAATAAGTAAGTAGTACCCTGGCCCACCGAGCATCCTGATGTCATTCTGGAAAAGATCCCTTTAAGAGAAGACTTTCCCCTTTTTCTTCTCTCTCTCTCTTCCTCCCTTTCTGTCTTTTCCTTTCCTCCCTTGTCTCTCCCCACCCCAATAAAACTTTTTTACAGGGCTGCCTGTAAGATGTGCCTCTTTCCTAAATCCCACCCACACTGACTGCAGCCTGCCATGTCTGCATGGTGTGTCTTCCTCACCAGCCTTGGGCACCAGCTCAAGCCTGCCAAGGTCTCTCCTGCAGTATCACAACAATCTTTGTCTGCAGCTCCTGGAGGCATCAGTAGGAGAGCAGAATACACAAGACCTCAAGGTGTTCAGAATATTACCTTTAACAGGCCTGCACAGCCCACAGCCACAGTCATGAGCTGGGACATAGAAGGCATTCAGGATACTTCAGATCTGCACTCAGAACACATGAAGCCTTTCTCTTCCATTCCTCCACCCCAAATCCATTCTGTGTTCCTTAAAGACTCGAGGTGAACTGGAGAGCCAGGGTTTGATGGGACACAGTGATGCCCCAGGGAGAAGATACCAAGGATTTATGAAGGAACACAGAAAGAGCAAGTGCATCTAGGCAGGGAGGGCAGAGACCACACTCCTCTCTGGAAGTTTCAGATCTGAGGACTAATTTCTGAGCAGCAGCCTGTAACCTCTGAATCCCTGGGAAGTTAATACATAACTTCCTGGAGACAATGAATGCCATCTGTCCCTTATTAAAAATGGATTCCAGGGGCCCTTGATCAATAGAGTAGATTGCAAAGGGAAAAGGAAGTCTGGGCTGCTGTTTATAACAGACAGCTCTTCATTAAAAATAATTTTGGGTAGACTCCCAGCAACATAAAGTCTTTGAAAGAAACAGTCTATTATGATAAAAAACAAATTGTATTTTTTTTTTAACCCAGCCCAAATCAGGTTCCTTCCTTGCAAGCATGTATTTGCATTTTAACTCGGGCTGCAAGAAACATCCCTCAGCAGGACAGGTTGGATGACATGCTTGGCAAGGGCTGGCCGTGTGTGTTATAAAAGGTGGAGCCACATCCTATGGAAGCAGAGCTTGAGGAGGTTAAATCAGGTCACAAGGTTCAGCACTGACTGGAGCATCCCACCCCAGCTGCTGCAAACTGAGAACCATTTGGTAACCAGCAAGCTGTGCTTCCTACCATCTACACTGACTCTAAAGTTCCTAAAAATTAAATGCACTTTATATGGGGTATCTTATACATCCCCTATCAATTTTCCTTCTTGTGGTAACTGGGAGCTACCATTCTTTCCTCAGTGGTAACTGTGGATCCTGGTACACAGAAAACATTGAAGTATCCAGAGGAAGCAAGGTGGGAACGAGGTAGACATCTTCAACAGTCCTACTGTCCTAGTTGTCTCTCTACTTGAGACAAGCTAGGGTCACTTGGAAAGAAGGATCCTGAGTTGAGCAAATGCCTCCATTAGATTGGCCCATAGGCAAGTGTGCAGAGCATTTCTTGGGTAATGATTGATATGGGTGGTGCTAACTCCCAGGAGGGTGGTCTTAGGACTTAGGAGAAAGGGAGCTGAGTTAGAGAAAGAGGTTTTAAGCAGCTTTCCTTCATGATCTCTGCTTTAGTTCCCATGCTGAGCCTCTGTCCTGACTTCCCTCGGTGACCTGGAATAAACCTTTATTATCCCCCTTGAAGTTGCTTTTGGTTATGGTCTTTATCACTGCAAAAGAAAAGGGTACCAGTTTGTACCCTAGGGTACCATTCTTGTAAGAGTGGCAAAACGTATTTTGTGGAACAAAATAAGAAGTGTCCATCTCTTCTAACTCGGAGATGATACTGAAGATTCTAAGTGTGATGATGAAATGATGGGCTGGAAGGAACACTGTGCATTTAAACTTGTACTCTGAAAGTACCTGAGCTGTGATGGACAGCTTCAAATGCCATGCTCCTGGGCTGGAGGAACAGCTCAGGGAGGAAGTACCACCTAGGAATCATGAGACCTGCTTTCAATCTCCAGAACCATAAATAAACAAATAAAGATTAAAATTAAAAACTCAAAATGCCAGATGCTGGGAGTCTGGATGGCCATTTGGTGTCTTCTCATCGTTTTGAGTTCAAGTACAACAGAACTCCTGTTCTGGGTTTCCTAAATGCTGACAGGGGATAGGAAGCCTACCCAGAAAGGAGCTGAGGAACAGGGCTGGACGCAGTTCAGAGAGCCCCAGCACAAAAGCAGCTCTTGTTACTCTCTCAAGAGACCAAACGTCCAGCCACATTGTCTGAAGCTGCTAGAGCTGGCCCCTTCAATTTCCACACAGGCCTCCCAGGGGAACCTCTCGGGTCCTAGCTGCAATGCATGATGCCTAGCCAGGCTTCCTTGTCAGCACTGACTCAGCTCATGAGAAACCTGAGGGGAAATTTCTGATATTCACACTGGGTACATACATACCTCATCCCCGTGCATATTAGCCACGTATTTGAATTCTGGAATGCCAACTCTGTGTTCCTTTGGAGACTTCCCCACAATGAGAACCCACAGGTTTCTGCCTTTACAGAGAAAAAGGAGAGAAAAATAAGTTATCTCCTCAAATGACGACTGAACTCTGGCAGAATGAGAAGGGAATACACGTCTCCCTCCTGGAGACTTTACAATTTCATGGTGACTTATGTTGATGTGATGAACGTTTCCATGCTTCAAATGCTCATTATTTACTGTCAGAATGAGAAGAGACTTGACTTAATAGGAGCATTTATTATTCTAGAATGTAATTTAAAATAGCAGTATATTATGTTACATTGATCTTATTTTCCAAACGTTTATGTACTGTGTTCTGAGATCCTAGAGCCTTGTAGCAATAATCTTGCTAAAACACACAATTATACAGTGAAATCATAGTTGATGGTTGACTGGAAGGGTGCCATAACTTATAAGCAAAGAAAGTAAAAACAGGAAGAGAACAGTGAAACTTGTTATTCAGGAGGGAGGGAGGTGGGTTTTTTTTTTTTTTTTTTGGTAAGAAAGGTCTTGTATTTTTGTATTATATTGTATTGTAGGTCTTGTATTCTTGTATTATATTGTATGTGGCCTTGGCTATACCTTGGTACCTTCTGTATTTTATTTTGATTTTTCCAGATGTGTTGAATTATGATGCACATGCCAAGCTTATGCACACCAGCAAGGCATGTGAGCTGCCATGTGGATGCTAGAAGTTGAAGCCGGGTCCTCTGGGAGAGCAATCAGTATTCTTAACTGCTGAGCCATCTCTCCAGCCGCTCTCTTTGGTGTTTTTGAGACCAGGCTGGCCTTGAACTAATAAGTCTTCTACGTAGGTCTCCCAAGTTCCAAGGTGACAGGCATGCATTGCCATGTCTGGTTTTGGCTGTGCCTTGAAGTCTATTGAGTTCTGGCAAGTCAGCCAGAAACCACAGCCCAACCTAACAATGCCAAGCAAAGCTTGCAAGATCCTTTGGACCACAGATGGTGATTCAGTCAAGCAAAGGCAGAAATAAGATCACTGAGGCTGTGTGTGGGGGCAGGCATTACAGCTGGTGCTCTCCCGTATGGAATCTTAAATACTTTCTTGTCATGAACCACTGGGTTAGGCTGCCAATCAAACTTTACAAATGAGAAGCTATTATGTAAACTGCTATGATCACACAGCTGGTAAGAGACTATGTGACTTGATTCCCAGAATGAAGTATTGAATCCTGGCAGATTTGACTTCAATTCTAGAACTCTCCTTACCAATAAAAAAGACTCCTCTTCAAGGGGCTTAATTTCTAAGCTGGTACCAAAATTAAGAAGTCAAGTCAGGCATGGTGATACATGCCTGTAATCCTAAAACTCAGAAGACTGAGGCAGGAGGATTGGTGTGAGTTCAAGGTCAGCCTGAGCTACATAAGCAAGTACCAGGCAAGCCATGGTCATAATGCAAAACACTGCCTTAACCCCCTTTCCTACCAATAAACCTAGATTAAAAAGTCTCTTTCGATTTTAAAATAGTCTAGCTCTTTTAATACTTTCAGATATATATGCATATATCATATATATACATAAATACAAGTTATATACATATATGTATATACACACACACAAAACTCACGTATCTGTGATAACTGTGCTATATGTGGAATTTAAGAACCTAGGAAAAGAGTTAAAGAGTCACAAAGGGGCCAATGCAGATTTTCAGATCTGGTTCCTTCAATCAGGGACACATCGGGGCTGAGGAACACTCATCGTCCTAAGGGACAAAGGAGGAGCACACCGCACTCATCTTTTCCAGCATTTATTCATAGTTAATGAGTAGAACCTTAGGGAGCTCTGCTATGACAGGGCCATGCTTTAAACTCAGGAAAAGTTCAACAATTCTTAGAAAATACCCAGAATGTGGTTTGGCTCATTAACAGTTCCTGTCCTAGGTAGAGGTCTCATTCATTCATTCATTCATTCATCAATTTATTGAAGACCACTATATCCAGTCATTTTCCCTAATTCAAAGTACACACACAAGTCATGCTCTACATCATATTTTTATGAGGGTACCGGGAATTGAGGTCAACATGCCAAGTCCTTGTTCTTCCTCTGGGTTATACTTGCATCCCCTAAATTTCTGATTTAGCAAAGAAAAGCAATATGCAAACATAATTACACCAGTATGGCACATACAACAACAGAGACACATGTAGGGTGTTTTTGTGCTTGTAGAAGAAAAGAAGAAAGTTAACCTTCTCCCAGAAGGAAACTGCAACACACTCTCCAGAGCTTGAATAAGGATGTTTCTGAACAGCATTGTAGAGAATGACTCTGGCTTTGCCATGTGGAGAAGGATGAGCCCCATCTCACCAGAATGAACTCGACTAGAACTAATGCATAATGCACTCCATCTAACTGGAGCTTCCCAATTCTTCACTGCTGCCAACTGGTGTCATCTGGAACTTCAATCCTAAAAAGCTATCATTTTTTAAAATAGGAAACAAAGCTTCTTTTCTTTTCTTTTTTCTTATGAGGGAACTGTTAATCATGTTTTTTGAGTTTGTTCTGAGAAATATTCTTTTGCAATTATTAGTGCTTCCAAAGCTAGGTCATCACAGGTTTGTATTGAGTATAGATAGTCCTTCTGTTCCATTGCAACAACAGCTGCTGCTCATAATTCAAAGTCTGCAGTCACTGGCTTGTCACATACATAATAGTGAATGACAACAGAACTCTACTTGAAATGGAAACCCAATATTACTTAGTATAAGGGGAAGGAAATCAAATCAAATATCAAACGTAAGTGAAACAAAAATACTTCAGTAGGAAACTCAATCCCACTTTTGGTGCTGATGACCTCTAAATGAACTGCAAGATAAGAAACTGACCTTGAGTGACTTCTTTGGCTCCACGTCTGAGAATGAAGAGCAATCAGTCACCTGAACAATGCTTAATCCTTTTGGAATGAGGACCCTCTTACAGGACTTTAACCCCCTTCTCTACCAACTCTGGGCCCTATAGCTTGGACTCAAGTAAGCAAACAAAAGACAAACCACTTGCTTTTAACCATATATCTGCCAAAGTAAAATTTAAGCAAGATTTTTTCCTCTAGTAAGGTTGGAAATAATTTATTTCCCAAAGTTCTAGCAAATAACAGGTGCCCAAGAGATCTGAGTTAGGTGGGAAAAACAGTTTAGTGAGTAAAAAGTGCTTGATCTGTCAGCCTGACCTAATGTCATGGTGGAAAGAAAGAACCACCTTTCTCTTACCACTAAGTAAATGAAACTTGGATTCAAGATATTTCAGTATCTGATTTACTAACTTGAGCTTGACAGAAATCCTGGGCTTGTGACATGGGTGCTCAACTGGGTTTGTATCGGGTTTGTATAAAAAGATTTATAGTTTAGAAACAGTCACTGAAATATAGAAGATGGGCTAGGAAGATGCCTTTGAGTGGATTTTGCTTGCTGCCTGCCAATGACTGCTCCGGGCTAAACAGCTGAACCAGAGGCTGTGTTCTAGGAACAGTCCAGAATGGGTATTGATGTAACACTGTGGTCAGATAACCTCTGCATGGAGAATCTCAATGGACATGTCCAGACAGGAGCAGGTCCTTGAATGACCTCGTCACTAAAGCAGACAAACTACATTTGTCCTGAGTCTGTCAAATGTAAGATCTGGTACCCAGAGTACTAAATCAATTCCTAGTTTCCCAGACTTCTGCATGTCTCTTCGTGTCCTTACAAATGTCCTCCTCTGACCTAAATCAAATCTTGTGAGCCCTTGCCTTATGTACCAATTTCCTCAAAGATCAGAAGGAGTAATTTGCCTGCTGGAAAAGCTGCTACAAGGTTACTCAAGAACACATTATCAACTGTTCTGAGTTCCTTTTACCCTTCCTTAAGCTCTAGAATCTCACACTCACTCTTGCATTTCCCTTATGTACAATCCCATTACCACACATAGAAGCTTATTGTGTGCAGCATGCAAATAAATAATGGTGAATTCATTGAAGAGCTGAGTGCCACATACTCTCTAGGTCAGTATTATCTCAGTCTTAAATTTAAATTCATCTCCAAAGTTCACATGTCCTCTACATGTGAGGTAGAGGAAAATAAGTCATTCAAAACCAAAGCAAGATTAACACACACACACAAACACAAATACACACATGCGTGCGAATAATAACACAATAATAATTGTGCACAGGAATAATAACAAAACAGAGGCAATAAGCATGTAGTGTCATTCCCAGATAAAAGCATCTTACACACTAATTTAGCACTAATCATTTAGCACTAATAGCCACTGGCAGTAGGCACTGGTAATAGCCATCCATACCCAGGCTTCAGAAAGCAGGAATTCTCAAGCACAGACCCAGGACAGCACTCATGTCCCCCTGTAAATTGGTTAGAAACCTCTGGGTGCCACCAGGATCTGATGGAAACTCTAGGCTCTGGGTGTTTTTTGTTTTTCGAGACAGGATTTTCTGTGTAACCCTGGCTGTTCTGGGACTTGTTCTGAAGACCAGGCTGGCCCCAAACTCAGAGAGCATCTGCCTCTGCCTCCCTAGTACTGGAATTAAGGCATGCACTACCACCTCTGGCCTTAATTTCCATCTTTTTTTTTTTTTCACTCAACAAATGTTTATAGATGTCTCTTGAGCCTGAGCCTGGCATCCGGCCAGCTGAAACAGTATAGACCACTAATTGGCCATATTGTTTGGCAACACAGTCAATTCTATTTCACATATAACTTCTATAATTTAAGAAAATGATCCAAAGCAAGCATGATATTTTCATGACTGGAAACTGTGACTCAGGGACTAGTCACTCAGACTGTATCACACATGTCACTTGTTTAGCTTGTTTAGGGTTCTGTGACATTAACAGAAAGGCCATGTCTTTCAGCAGTACACCAGTGCAAAATGTTCAGCTCCTTTCTGCCTTGAGTAGTCCCCTCAGTGACACATGACAGGCTCTGCTTTGTCTTTATTATGTGTTGTCTTCTAAAGAGTCAACATGCATGGATAGTGTGACCACAGTGGCCAGCTTCCAGTCACTCAAAAAAAAATTCCTTTCCATCTAACCTCCCCCTATTCTCTTCCTCCCCTGCCATCATCCTCTTCCGTTCTTTCCCATCTCCTTTCCTCTTGTCTTTTAAAATATTGAAACAGGCTTTTTCTGTGTAGCTCTGGCCCATCCTAGAACTTGCTATGTAGACCAAGCCGATGGTGAAGCTGCAGCTGTCATCCAGCCTCTGCCTTACTCTGAGTGCTGAGATTAGAGGCATAGGCCACTTGGCCTCCAGCATCTTTCTTAATCGTCTCTGACATAACCTCACACTCCCCCAGCCTGGGTTGAATACTCTTCCTGTAACTCTGCACACTTCCTGGAATGATGAATATATGCAGGCAAAGAGTCATGATCCTCTATGCATTTAGTATAGTCCTGGCACATACATTGTAGAGGATCAATAAATGGATGCTGAATAAACAGACAGACATCTACATTAACAGGCAAATTAAGAAAGGTCTCACTGGTCCAGAGATTAGAGAGAGATTTTTGGTTTTACCAGTATTGATGGAAACACACCTGTTACCTGCCAACAAAAGTACCTTCTGGGGTGGGCACTGGAAAGAAGTCAGTTTTCTAAATCAGATCCAGAGTAGATGGTCCTTCTTGGAACACTTCCATATAAACCAGTCCCAAAGTCCAAAGCAATTAATCTGGTTTTGGGTTAGACTTTGCCAATACACACTGAAGGAAGGGATTTCTTTTGCCCACATATCTGTTCCCATAAATGGAAGTGTCAAAGCTGGGCTTCATTTTATTTCTTGCTGAATAGGTGATGGGGTGGTTTGAGGGAGTTTTAATTTCTAAATGAAAAGGCTTTCTATAGTGAGATTATGTTGTTGCATTGTAAATAACTGCTCAGGTTTAATAAAAAAATGTTGATTAGCCAAAGGCAGACAGGAAAGGTGGGTGGGGCTACCAGACTAAGAAAACTCTGGGAACAGGAAGAACAGAGCAGAGATGCCACAGAGATGCCAGAGAAAGCTGATGAGTCAACAGCAGAAGCAGAGGAAAGAAGTTGAAATGCTGCTGAGAAAAGGTACCGAGCCACATGTCTGATCAAGATAAGAATCATGGGTTGTGTTAAGATGAAGGAGTTAGCAAGTTATATGCCTGGGCCCTAGGTCAATCAGCATAAAATTAATATAAGCCTTTGTGTGATTATTTGGTGCCAAGTGGCAGTGGGGCTGCGAGTGGGTCCCGAATCTCAGGGCTAGGCCAGAAAGTCCAGGCCAGAAACCTAATACAATACCTTCCCATTTGTATTTATTTATTGTTTAAAAAAGGAAGCAAAAACATAAACAATGTCAGGCATCAAACTCAGGGCTCTGTGTGAGCTCTACCAAGAACATAGTGGCTAGTGGCAAGCATTCTACCACTGAGCGATACCTCCAGCCTGATGGTACATTTTTAATTGAAAAGGGGGAAATAAAATATCTGAAGATGAATCAGTTTGGAAAATGTTCTCTTTTTCTGTTTGATTGCAACATGGTTAAGACTCCGAGAACACAGGAGTGTGTATCATCATCAACGAGCAGCCATCAACTAAACAGAACAGCAGAGGCCAATCCTTCACCCTCCCCCTCCTGTTACCTTTCAAGGCCTCCCTCTCTATTTGTTCTATACCACAGACTGAAAATTATTCATGTGTAACATGTTTTTTAAAAAATGGACATAAACCATCATAATTTTTTCCCAGTCTTTTTTTTTTCTTCACACAGAGACAGGAAACTTGTTCTTAAACTCCCCAAAGCTGAAAAAAAAAAAAAAAAAAGATTTCTAGAGGTCTCATACTATAAAAAGTTCCCGCTTCCCTTATTGGTCCCTTGGGGGAGAGACAGAAACTTGATATGTCTCTTTGAAGGGCAGGTCAGCAATAATAATGAAAAACAGAGCATCCTCTTAAAAGTGCAAATAAGTACTTAAGGAGATTCCTTAGATGTTTTTGATGTTGGGGCGGAACCTAGGGTCTCATGCATGCTATACACACGCTCTGCCATACATGTTCTACACCTCCAGTCTCTTGAATTTTAAAAGATGCAGTCACCATAGGAGACCATACACTATAATGTCCTTTGGGATTGCTGTTTACATAACAGAAGCATTCCCGTTCGGTGGTGATGCTGGGCAGGTTAGACCCAGAATGTACCTAAGATAGGACATAAAGGACAATGGGTGGATCAACTCAAGCCCCCGAAACAGCAAATAAGATAACGGTGCTGACTGACTGGTGGTCAAGGTAGAGTGACAGGAACAGTGGTCACCATGCAAGCTCAGGGCTCCAAATGCAGAATTTAAGGATGATGGTGACAGTGAACATGATTTAGATGGGATCAAAGCCATTTTAGGGATTTTTCTACCAGAGAAGCAAAGGCAAAGTGGTGTTACCCTTCCCTCCAAGGCAGTAGGCAGCCCTAGGTGAACTTAAGTTCTTTGACATATTCCTGCATCCTATACATTTACTTATATCAGACAGAATTCTGGGTAAAGGGAGATTTTTCTAGAAGATGGCTTGGGAGAGGCACAAAGGAAGGACAAAAGGGAAAAGAGGAACCTAAGCCCCATGTCTGACAAAATCAGGGCCATTACTGGATGACTTGGACCTCTCATTTTTTAAAGAGCATATTTAAAGAAATACACATCTTTTTGAAATTAAAGTCAAACTGCATCATTTTTCTCCTTCCCCTTCCACTGTCTTACATCGTCCCGTGTGCTCCCCCACCCCGTTTTCTCTCAAGTGTAGCTTATTCTATTATAATCCTATAATGCTACTTATATGTCTATCACACTGGGGACTGGGTAATCAAAAGAAGGCTCTTCCCTAGGGAAGGCTTTTTCTCCCATCCTTAGCATTCTTTGGTTGCCTGTAGTTCCTTGTCTAGGAGGGTGCTTGGTGAGATTTCTCGCTTCCATGTTATCGTGTCTACTGGTGTTATCCTTGTCCAGGGTGGGTCTTGTTAAGGCAGCCATAGAGTTGAAATTCCATGGGTGTTGTTTCCCTGACATTTCTAGGGAATCTCACAGCTGTAGTGAAACTATGTTCTGGTACATTGTAAATAGTTGTCCCTACTATTGGCTTAATAAAAAGCTGATTGGCCAGAAGGCAGACAGGAAGTGTGGGCGGGGCTACCAGACTAAGAAAACTCTGGGAGCAGGAAGAGCTGAGCAGAGACACCAGCAGAGATGCCAGCAGATGCAGAGGAAAGAAGATAACCATGCTGCTCTGAGAAAAGGTACGAAGCCACATGGCTAAACAGATGAATGGAAATAGGTTAAGATGAAAGAGCTAGCTAGGATATGTCTGAGCCATAGGTTAATCAACATGAAATTAATGTAAGCCTTTGTGTGATAATCTGGGGCAAAGCAGCAGTGGGGCTGAGAGCAGGTCTGAACCTCTGGGCTAGGCTGGAAAGTCTGGGCCAGAAACTTCTTATTACACACAGCAGATTTCCTGGTCTTCTTGCTCTTAGAAACTTTCCACCGTCTCTTTTAAAATGAGCTTTATGTAGGTGCAGGGATTGCATTGTAGATGTATTGGCTGGGCTGGGTACCACATAAACACTTGTTCTCTGCATTTTGATTGGTTGTGGTTTTCTGTCATGGTCTCCATCTGCTGCAAAGAGAAGTTCCTTTGACAGCATATCGCTTCCTTGCTTGCTTTCATTACTTTGACGACTGCTTGATTTGAGTTTTGTTGAATTCTCTTTGGGGAGCCACAGGAGCTGAGAGGATGCTGTTGAAGTTGAAACCAGAGGAAACGGGGTCCTCCCCATGACATCTCCTAGCTTAACCGGCCATTGCCATGGTCATCTTCTGCTTCTTCATCCTCCCCCTTCTTCCTCTTCTTCCCTCTTCCTTCCTCCTGCTCCTCCTCCTTTTTTCTTCTTCTTTCTTCCTCTTCCTCTTCTTTGTCCCAACGTGCACATGTAGAGGTCAGAGGACAACCTTGTGGGGTTGGTTCTCTCTTTCTGCCTTTCCATGGGTCCGGAGATTACACTCTGCCTGCCCTTCTCCCCACTGAGCCATCTCACCAGCTGTAAAGTGGTGTTCTTATGTCAGACCTGTGTCTATAAGTGCACACTACTATGATTTATAATTAGGGTAATTTTCCCTGCCTACTCCTCCCACACAAGTGTGTATTTGGAGTCTGCTTATCTTTGTTGTTATTTACTTCTATTAGGAAAATTCATCTTTCAGCGGTCAGAAATAAAGATCATTAATTTGCTAGTTTCCCCGAAAGCTATTCTGGAGAAGAGAGACTTCCTTCCTGAGTCTGAGCCAGGAAAACTTTTCACTCTAGTACCAAGCAGAAGTCTTGAATGAAGGATGACATACTCCCCAAACCAGCAAAGAGTTTAAAGATGTCAAAATAAAATTCCTTCAAGGACTAGCCTAGGACATTTGATGGATTTGCTGGACAAAGTTGGACTGCTTTTACTATTGTTATTTTTCTGGATTTTGTTTGCAGGACTGGGCCAAGAGCCGTGGAACCAGGGTCT
Organism: Sigmodon hispidus; assembly: GCA_004025045.1. Taxonomy (NCBI): domain Eukaryota; kingdom Metazoa; phylum Chordata; class Mammalia; order Rodentia; family Cricetidae; genus Sigmodon; species Sigmodon hispidus. The sequence continues at coordinate 58,104 of PVIH01004466.1, forward strand.
TGGGCATGTTAGGCAAGTATGCTATCACTAAGCTACATCCCCATCTTTATTGACTTTTGAGACATGGAGCTTGGGACACTCAGGCCTATCCCCCCTTAATGCTGACACGGAGTCACCATCATGTCTAGCACCATTTTGACATTTAAATCTCTAAATGGATCACTTGCTTAGTAAAGACAGCAAACCTGTATTTGAGTGGCAAGCTATCTGCCTGCAAAGCAGCATCTTTGATCTCTTAGATACTATGCAGTTATATTTGGCACATTACTGAATGAAACATATTGAATTGCCAGCCTTTAGAACCTGCTCTGTCACTTGCTAGCCATGTGGCATGGGACAAGATGTTTCACCTCTTTGAGTAGATTACTTTTCCCATTATGTTATGGGATTAAAAGTACTAATAATTCATGGGATTGTGCTATATCACTTAATCCTCCTAATCCGCAAAACACTCCCAGTGAGCCGTGGAGGTGGTCCAGTGTTATAAAGCTTCCCTATCATGCTCAAGGCCATGAGTTTGAACCCATGTACCACAAAACACAAACAACTACAAAGGCCCCCAAACTACAGTAAGGATGTGTTTGTTAAAGGACAAACTTCAGGCCATTCTGGATAGCCACTCATTAGAGCAATTAAAGCAACATTTCAGAATATAAAGAGTGTCCAAAACATGTGATGGAGACCTTGGCTAGCAGTCAGCAGATGCTTGTGCTCCAGGAAACTTGCCATTCAGTTTGAATAGACCAATACTCCACAGTGCACAAAAAAGAAAAGAAAACAAAACCAGAGTATGACTTCAGAAAATACACTCTTCCGAAGACCTTAACAAAACACATGCCACAAAAAAAGCTTACACCATCAGGCATCAACTGAATTCATATTTTAAACTCATTCATAATTCCCAGGGCATGATGCCAGAGGACAGTGCCCAGCCTGGAAGTGGCATGTACACACCACCATGAGGGCAGGGCCAGAAGATAAGTCATCTTTGCTGGTTGTGTTGGATCATTAAGCACAAACATCTTACACAACGTTTTCTCACATGGCCTGTTTCTGAAAGCATTGATTGAGGTCACCATGCAAATTTTAACTATCTCAATGCTAATGAGGTTGGAAGCCATGTTAGACTCTAGTTTGGAGAGACAAGGCATCATCAAATGGGGTCAGCTGAAGGCTTGTAGATAGGAGTTGGCTCAGTAGGAATCAATTACTGACAGGAAGTTTGTTCAATATGACCGGAAGATGTGAACACAGGGCAAAGGGATTGTTCTAGATATAAGACAGAAGGATGTCTCAGGGTGTAAGAACACTGGGTGGTCTTCTAGAGGACCTCTATTCTCAAGACCCACATGGCAATTTATGACTGCAACTCCAATTCTAATCCCAGGGTATCCAAGGCCCTTTTCTGACCTCTGTAGGCACCAGATATACACATAACACACAGGCACATATACAGGAAGAGTACCTATACATATAAAATTAAAAATAATAATTTTGAGAGAAAAGTTAGAAAAGGCATCGCTGGAGCTATAGAGAACTTTAATAATGCACCATGCTGTTTAATATTATTGAACTATTATGTTTCTTAATTTAAAGATGATATGTTGTGACTAGGTGGAAGTTATATTTAGGAAATAACTATCCCCATGCTGTATTTAGGAGGATATAGCATATTATTTACTACTTCTAATGATTCAGTAAAATTAATAGAACTTAGCCAAGTGGTGGTGGCACACACCATTGATACCAACACACTGGAGGAAGAGGCAGGTGGATCTCTGAATTTGAGGCCAGCTTGGTGTGTAGGGTGAATTCTATGACAGCCAGAGCTACACAGAGAAACCCAGTCTCAAAAAAAAAAAATCAGTAGAACTCATATGAGACAAAGTAAATGTGACAAAATATTAACTTTCGGTGATCTGTATAAAGCTGGATATTTTTAACTTTTTTCTATAGGGTTCAAACATTTCAAAGCAAAAAGCTGAAGGAATCCAGAAGGTGAAAACATAAACCTCAGACTGAGAAAAATATGGACAGAAGCCACATCTGATCTAAGACTTTTATCAAAGGCACAGAAAGAACCCTTGAAACGTGATTATGAAAAAGCCAAGCACTCTGTGGGTATCGTGTCATACACACAAATCCCACACCTTCGGGTCAGAGGCTAGGGATCAGGAGATCAAGGCCACTCCTCAGCTACACAGTAAACTCAGAAAGCTGTTGGGGACAAGTTTTCAGAGCAGTAGAAGAAATCATGCCCTAATCTACTGGTTTCTTGAGAAGTGGGTCAAGAAACCTCACAGTCATTCAAATGGGGAGACAAATGTCTATTCTGAGGTATGAAATTCACAGGCTGTTTCTCCTGCTTAAAAAAAAAAATCAAAATTATACTAATGATACTGAAAAACAGATAAAGAAACATTATTATGCCATCCATCTGAAATACAGATTTATCAAGTCCCCCCCCCCACTTCGCTCTTTCTCTTGGTCTGCTTCTCCTTGTATTTTTGAAAAGAAAATCACAGACACCAATAACAATGTTAACTAAAGAATGGGAATTAAAAGTTTTTTAATATAACTAGGAGAGAGAACAAAAATATTTTTAAATTATGTGATTTATATGATCATTCAGTATGGTGATTATTCAGCCATTAATTTATCAAAGGCCAAATGATTAATATAAGAATTAAGAGGCCCTGTATATCAGTACATGTTTGCAATTCCACTCAGTTGAGGGACTAAAGTGGGAAGATCTTCTGACCCCAGGAGTTTGAGATCCATCTGGGCAACATGGCAAGATTTCTATTTCGAAAAACAAAACAACAAAAACAAATAAGGAGAAGAACAAAAAAAAAACAAAATTAGTAAATTATAGGAGCTGAGCACCTTTATCCCAACCTTCCCAACCTTCCACTTGTTCCTTCAGCTTTGGCTTCCAGTGAGGGGAAAAATGTAAACGTTGTTTTCTCTGAGGTTGATGCTTTTATTCTCATGCATGACAGGGCTTCCTCTGTTTCCACACTAGGTGGAAGAAATAGTCTCCTTTCTTAGGACACAGAACTCTAGGAATCTAACTCTGGAAACCAAGTAAGAATATCACCTGCCATCACGGCACATCCCACAAAAGCAAAGACTGATGTCCCCGTGATATCAGACTTATCACTAAGCCACTGCTTTCTGCAGTCATTAGTTTCTTTTCTTGGGTCTGTAAGAGCTTGGATGCTCGCTTAAAGTTGAAAGTCAATACCAGCTATAAAGTCTGGCCCAAGCATACAAGCTAGGCAAAACCCACAACTTACTTTGAAAATCACCTGATCTCAAGTCTTCGCCAAAATGAAGAATGTAACTTCAGTGACATTAGTGTCTTCCTGCCATTTGCAACTTTTGCTTGCTAAGGCCTTGAACCATTTATTGGCCAGAAGATCCAAGATCACAAGGACCACCTCCATTGAGGTTCTAAGGCCCACTTTGGTTGCTTTCTCAGACTATAATTAGCTTGTATCTCAGATCAGTTTCTGCCTTCCAAAGTGCCGAGAAATGCCATCTCAGGAGGAACGTGATGCCAGTCAGCAGCTGAGCTTTCCCACCCACTCAAGCATTATCTTATCTTTATCCTAGCTTGTACTCATTTAATTAACAATTCACACCCAACAATTTCACAAAGGATAGGAGGCACTTGGTCACATAGTACAACTGCTCACTGGCAAGCTATTCTCAAGAAAGAGTGGGCCAAGAGCCATAGCCAGAGGCCTACTATTGACTTGTAGCAACACGTATACCCATGGTTGCTACAAGTCAGGCCTCTGATATGACACAGAAACCTTAGAAGAAAGTCCCCCAGACCCATAGGGACCAGTCAAGAGGCACTCTTAACCATATTAAATTTTTTCATAGTGGACTAAGGGAGTCCTGGTTTATGTCAAATTCACCAGCATTTGTTGTTTTGAGACAAGGTCTCATAATGTAGCCAAGCCGGGCCACAAATTCAGTGTAGACCAGGCTAGTTCATGGTTCTCCTGATTGCCTCCTGAGGTCACAGGTGTGTGCTACCATACCTGGCTCACAGTCACAACTCTGCACTGCCTCCTGCAGCAGTTGGTGACTTTTTCCTCGCCTCAGTGAAGTGGAAGAAATCTGGAGACCTGAGTCACAATTAGGCTGTTATCTTTGCCTCATCACAACCCCCCAGCCAAATGGTTGCCTAAACAGATGGGGCAGAGAGCAGACAAGAGGCTTTCTCCTTGCCCTCCAAGTCAGCAATGGCTAGACACAGTATCACTAAACAAGCAATGACTGGAGTCATGCCCAAACATCACACAGAAAAAGACCAGCTCTTAAAAACCAGTGTAAGATATTGTTCAAGTCACCATATCTTCAATAATGCTTGTAAGTGGACATGAATGGCATGAAGAGGCCCAGAGGGAAGCTGGAAACCAATTTTAATCACAGCTTTTCCATTTACATGGAATGTGAGGGAGATGGAGTAGAGAAAGAAAAATGTGATAGGCATCTTTCTTTCTCTACTCCATCTCCCTCACATTCCATGTAAATGCAAAAGCTGTTCCTTCTAAAGATACAATCTTATAGAATAGAGTCAGGGCTGGTATTTATTCATCTTGTACATCATAGATGAGCAAGGTCTTAAAACATCCCTCACGGTAGGCATGAGGAGGAAGCCAAAGAAGCCTGATTGCAGGCATTTTCATGTAGGGCTTCTGCATTGTTGTATAGTTTTCTTTCAGATCATGAGTGAAAGGATCTGTGAACAGATATCCTGGAATGTGAGTTTAGTCTTTCTTGGATAATACTTTGTTTACAGAGTTCTGTGTATGGCCAGGGGCAAGCAGATCAGTAATAGTGTTGATCAGCAGCAGGCCTGTGCAGATTATTTTATTTTATTAAGTTTGTGGTGGTGGTAAGAATATGTTGAAGGTACTTGGGGACAGGTGTTCGGGGCATGATCATATTTCATGTTTGAAGCTCTCTAAGAATAGAACTTAAAAACTTAAAGTTCAGAAACTATTGTTAGGGAGAAATGAAAATTGCAATTTACCTTTAAGAGGAAGAATTTGTATAACATGTCCAGACCTGAAAAGTTCCATTTTGCCTACTTAATGTATACAAGCATCAGCTTAAGAAAATAAATATAACTTACAGGTTAATAAAAAGAAGTGAAGAGGCTAAGGGTCCAGAAGTCGTTAGAGCAGGGCCCGGCACACACAGCAGGAAGGGCTGACTGATGCCTCTAAGCTCTGTGTCACAGACACTAGGGATCACAAAGATCCAATGCCAAAGGAGGAAAGGACTGTAGCAGTTTGGGTAGACTGAATCTAAAGTTTGTCCAAGTAACCATTTAGAAGGATTTATACTAAGCTGAATGGACTTTCCCATAAGAACATTTAAAAACAAACATGATGCCTCATGTCTCAGATTGCTTTTTTAAAAGTCCCTGCCAAAGAAAGTTCTTAAAATTATTACCAAAACAAAACCAAAAACCCCCAAAACAAACAAGTAAACAAAAAACCTGAAACCAAGAAAACAATAATTGTGTTAAATCACCTAACAAAATTTGTCATGTTAGCATTTTGGGTGGTTTTAACCAGATGGCTGCATTGTGCTTGTTACTGTTAATCCAGGCAGCAAATCTCCATCCATTTTTGGTTATCTGTGCAAAGGTTTCCGCAGGAGAGGGAGCTTATGATGAGGAACAGTGAGAAAAAGAAAGGAAGCAGAGGAAACTGGGTTTGTTCTTCCCTAAGATTACTAGGTTTTTCCTGAATGTGATTTTGAACATTTGAATGAGATAGGGATTTTCCAAAACAAATGTTAAAAGTCTAGGAAAAAAATCACCACCACCTCAAGCTGATTCTACTGTTTGTTTGCTCACTGCCAAATACACAGCCATACAGCTAGTGACAGAGAAGGATGCTTGCTGTTTGGAAGTGTGCGTTTGGAAGACAGCATCTGGACCCATCTTTATTTTGTGTGTATGAGTGCTTGTTTGCATCTATGTATATGCATTACATGCATGCCCGGTGTTCACAAAGCCAAAGAGAGATCTGGATCTCCTGGAATTAGATTGACAGATAGTTATGAGAGGCCATGGTGGTTTGGGGTCTTTGTAAGGGCAACACATGCTCTTAACTACTGAGCCACCTCCCCCATCTCTCCTATCTCTCTTGTGTTTTTGTTTGTTTTGTTTAGTTTTTCATTTTCTTCCCCATACAACCATAAGCAGTTGGGCCTTACCTAAGCCTACCTACAGACACAGCTTTAGTATAAGAACTGGTTTCCTGGTTTCCTAATCCACACATCATAGCTTCACTGGTAACTGGTTTTCTAATCCACACATCATAGCTTCACTGGTAGCCGCCTTCACTGCATGCCCTCAGGAGCCTCTTGGATAGGAGGTGCCTGTTCAGGGTGTTGTAACACGTGTGGCACAGGTCCCAGTGTGCTGGCCTTTGAGAGCAGGAACAAGGTCAGCCTACAGCGGTCAGCCATAGAGAGCCAAGTTCTTCAGATGGTGCCAAGTTCCAGGTCCCAAACTGTCAGGAGCTCCCTAGTGCTCTAGGGCACCCCTAGAGGTCACTCTGCAAAGCTGTACAATGCTATTTGCCTCTAAAAGTGCTGAGAAAATTCAATGACAGGAAGCAGGACCATTGCCTGGCCTCGTGCCTGACACCAAAAAAAAAAAAAACAAAAAAAAAAAAAACAAAAAAAAACAAAACAAAAAAAACAAACAAACAAACAAAAAAAACATGTCCGTGGTGAACCCTGAGGGTTCTAAACAAGTCTGAGTCAGTGTCATCCTCCAGAGCTGCCTAACAGTACAATCCATGGAACAGCAGTAGTGCGTATGTCTGCCGTGGTCATGTGCAGATTGACTTCTGTGCACTTGACATCAGCTTGTTTAAGCCCTCTCAACCCTTTATGAGGCAGGAATCAATATACACACTTTGTAAAAGAGCCAGCAGACAAAGAGGAGAAGATATCGGGACACGATCATAGGCACTCAACTGCAGAGCCAGGGTTGGAACTCAGCCCATTTGTACAGTCTGTATTCTAACCCACTACTAACCACCTTGTCGTCTACACATATCTGTGTATTTGGTGTAAACACATGAATAGTTGTTTCCTCTTGTTCTGATAGCACCCCAATTCCTATAGGTGATATGAAGAGCTCATTCTAAGTTTTCAAAAATCAAGATGTCAAGGCTCAGAGGCTCCGGGCTTGTCTAGTATATGTGAATCCCTAGACCTGATGTTCAGTTGGTTTTCATACTACCCAGCTTCCTTTCTGAGGACTCAGGAAGTTGTTCCCCTGTCTGCATACCCCAGGCTGGCCCAAATTTTGAACTCAAGAGAGCCTGCGTTAGCTTCCTAAGAACCTGGAACTCTAAGCACAGTTCCTAGAAACTCATTTCCTCTTTCTTTCTTTCCTTCTTTCTCTCTATCTTCTTCTTTCCTCCCTTCCTTCCTTCCTCCCCTCCTTCCTTTTCTTCCCTCCTCCTCTCTCTCTTCTTTGTTTTGAGAAAGATTTTTCTCTGTGTAGCCCTGGCTCTTGGAACTTGATCTGTAGACCAAGCTGGCCTCAAATTCACAGATCCACCTGCCTCTGCCTCCCAAGTGTTGGGATTAAAGGAGTGTTAAACCACCACCCCCTGGCCTCATATTTTTTTCAACAACTACCAATAGATTATTTGTTATTAGGGTGATGTCAAAGTAAGAAGTGTAAGAAAAGGCATTATAAAAGCTCTCACGGATTTCTTTTTTTTAAAAAAAAAAAAAAAACTTTATTTTTATTTATTTATTTATTTGCCTTGGTGTTTTGCCTGGAACTGGAACTACAGACAGTTGTTAGATGCCATGTGGGTGCTGGGAATCGAACCCGGGTCCTCTGGAAGAGCAGACGGTGCTCTTAACTGCTGAGCCATCTCTCCAGCCCCACTCTCACTGATTTCTTATGACCTCTAGGTCACACTGTGACCTATGAGCCTAATGCAGTTTGGGATCAAATGCAAGTTACCTTTGGTGCTGCGATCTATTCCGCTCTGCTAGCTTGCTCTGCTTCCCTCGCTTCTACCTCCACATCGAACAGCTTCTGACTAGATCACACGCACCTTTATAGCAGCTTGTAATAATTCCTTCCAGAAAAGGCTGACTGAGCAAGCCTGGGTGTTTTGTCAGGCAAAGGTTACTTTGTGTTCTTAACTCCTGTCTCCACTTGTAGGACATGGGAGAAAGCTTTCTTCCTCCAGCCAACACCACCCCTACAGTGGTGCGGGCTTCACTGCCTATGTGAATGGAAACCCCTTCCCAAGATGCAGAGGACCCCAGCAGTTCAGGACTGGGTCCCCACACTCAGTGCTGCTTTGGCATCTTCTCCCAGACTGGGAAGGTGTTGAGTGGACGCTGTCCCACTTGCTGACTGGTGTTGACTTTAGCACAGTCTTGTCCCTGTGGACCAGCATTCTTAGCACCTACAGTGTCTGGGATGCCACTTGTCCTGGTGGCTCTTTCTCTCTTTTCTCCTTTCTTTCTTTCTTTCTTCCTTTCTTTCTTCTTCCTTCCTTTCTTTCTTATTCCACATTGTCCCTTCACATAGTTTGTCTAAATCTGAAGCTCAGTTGTGAGCAGAGAGGCTCCTGAGCACAAGCAACTCAAGAGAAGGGGTAACGCATCTAAAGTTGTGAGAGAGGGAGTGGTCAAGAGCAGAATTTATAGCTAACCTATCACAGGTGAAGTGTCAAAGTCATCTATGCATCTCAATGTAGGGATACATTCAATGTTTCTTAACCATCTTGTTTTGATCAAGTTTGGAGGGTACCAGACCTTTGTAAAGTGTCCCACATGCATATCTCAATTAGAATGTTGTATTGCAAACATTCAGATCACCAAAGCAATGCACTCAGATCACCAGAGTGTCTCCACTCATTAACTTGTTGATAGCATGTGCTCACTTTGCTCCTGATGGTGCATTCCCAGTTTGCTTTTGGAAAGATATCAAGCCAGTTCAGGATTTTTCACAATACCCACTCCTGGGAGTGGAGCCCATACTTAGTAAGATCTCATGTTGAAACCCAATGTAGAAGTCTGAGGTTAACTACTCTGACTTCAGGTGAGGAGCCCTAAGTCTTTCTGTCTCCTCACTGAGGAAGGACCCCAGCTAAACTCTGTGGAAGCTTCCACTTCCTAGAGCCCCATTTGAAAACTGGAACTGGGGCTTAGAATTCTGGCAACACTCCCATTCTTCCCAGCTAAGTCACTTTTCCTGATTCTCAAGTGCTCATCTGTAAAATGAGCATGACAATATCTCCTAAGAGTGAGCGTTCAAGGGGTAGTGCATACAAAGCATTTAGTGAAGCAGACCAGCTGCATTGCTAACCCATCACATACCCTGTTTATTACTAGGGACATAGTTCCCCAAGGGCAAAGAACAGAATGTCTGATAGACACAATTCCCCTGGGACCACAAATAACTGCTAGTTTTAGTGAAAAGTTATGAGAGTCAAAGATCTTTTCCTGACTCAAACACTGTTCTTTGGACATTGTTTTCAAAACAAAGCACACAATGATAAAAACATCCCAGACTATATTTTTCCAGTGAATGTGGGTTGAGGTGATGTGGATGCTAAAATACAATGGAACAAACCCTCATCCTGGACCATTCGTAGAAGGTAAGTCCCATCTCTTCAGGACACACAAGGTTGGGGCTGCCTCTTGTACTGTCTACCAGGCCTGTATGTAGCATGTCATGACCAGCTACATAAGCAAGTGTGGTTGCCTATCCACATCCCCTGGAATTCCTCTCCCCTGCAAGTCTGCCTAGGAGCACTGGAGTTATTGTTCAAGTGTCAGCTCCCCTTATAAGCTTTCCTCAGCTTTACCGAGCTAGCCAGACTTGGGATCATGGTCCTTAAACCATGCTTTTTCTCCATTGAAACAACAGGGTTTCAGGTCCCTCAGCTCTAGTGCTAGAAGGAAGAAGTCCAGGTTCTGATCTTTATATGTTCCTAGAAGGGTTCTGGTAGATAGCAGGAGCTCAAAGAACAAAGATGTGGTATATGCATTCATAAATCAATTACTAAAAGGTGGCAGATTTGGGTTAATGAACCAAATCTGACAGTAAGTAGGATCTAATTTGGAGTCACTGACCTGTTTGTTTCTTCCTGTGTTTGTTTTCTCTCACTTGTAGGGTACACATACACACACACACACACACACACACACACACACACACACACGCACGCACGCACGCACGCACGCACACACGCACGCAGCACATACACACATTCATTCTTGTAGAGGGCCGACAAACTAAGATTGGTTCCTAAGACCCTCATGGTGGAAAAGAAGAAAGAATCCTTAAAAGTTGGCCTCTGGTCTCTACACTAACACAGAGTGGGGAGATAAATATAAAGAAAAAATACTTATAAAATCGCTAGAAATATTCAGATAAAGAAATTAAACCTGTCTCCATCCTACTGAGCATCAATTCCCAGGATGGTTATGCTTCCCCTTGGATGAAGGCTTTGGCTAGGCATTTAAGATCCTTGGTCCACCTGCCTTCTTTCTCTCATGTTCACAATGGCTTTTTTCTGTATCTTTAGGTTGATGGGCCCCTTCAGCCCCAAGCCCACTGTGTGTCCTGCCTTTCTCATTCCACATGGCTGACTAACCTTCAGTCTTGCCATGCTGTCCTCTCTGCCCCCCTCCTGAACTCATGTCTATATTTACTAGCTGTCTGGCTTCACACACACACCCCCGGCTCACCCCAACTCTTTCAGGACAGGGGTCATGTCTAATGTCTTTACATCCATATTTCTAGGCAAGCACAGGCCACCAACTATTTTAGACATTTAAGAACTGCCAAAGCAAATAAACCTGTCTACAGAAAAATGCAATTTTATTAACTATAGTTTGGGTCATATTACTTAAATTTATGGCTCTTAGTTTTGACTCCCAACAACATTTAATATTAACCATGACCTTGAAAGAAAGTAGTTAACACAGGCCAATCTACTTTCTTCAGTTCTTGCTTATCTCTGGAAACACCTGCAGTCTTGGCAATGACCCTGAACCAAACCAAGGACTAAAGTCCTGGAATGCTCAGTAGTTGACGCCATTTTTCAAGGTCAGGATAAGAGCCTTTTTCAAAGTGATGCGCTGTGCAGCTGGTGCTCAGCTAGAGATCTGTGCTCGTGCTGGTTGGTCACAGAGCTATGAAGAACTCTGAACTCCAAGGCTTGAGTGGACTTCCCTGGAGGCAAGGATTTGTATGTGCCTCTGCAGTTTACAGCTGGGAAGAAATATGCAACACGTGAACTGGAGACTGGGGGCTGGGACCAGAACCTCTGCAGCACTTGCAGCCCTCTCTAGCTCTTGCCATTGTAGCCTCAGCCTGCTGTTTCTGTCACACACACACACACACACACATCCTTCCAGCAAACCCCTAGTGGGTTGTCATGGAACCAGGGCACTGTCTCCTTCTTCCCATGGCATTACTCTTAGCTCTATCTGTCTCAATACAGATTTCATTTCTACGTCCTTAGCTGGCTTCTGGCTGCTCTCCCAGGCTGTAAATGCTAAGTCCCAGCCTTCCATCAATCTCTACTCTCTAGCTGGGTTATTTTGTTAATTTCGTGTCATCAATAACAGGATGATTCCCAAGTTCATTATCATGGTCAAACTTCTCCTGAGACCCTTTCCTTTTCCTAAATACTCACTGAAGTCTTGCCTTGGAGATGATGAAAACTGTTTTGAGGCAGGGTCTCACTGTGAAGGCCTGACTGGCCTGGAACTCACTATATGGACGAGGCTGGCCTTGAATTCACAGCGATCCTCCTGTTTCTGCTCCTCAAGTGCTGGGATTAAAGGTGTGCACCACCATGCCATGTCTTTGTATCCAAGCTCTCGCCTCCACCCATCTGGCCTCATGTAGTTTTCTCAACATTGGTAAATGACACTAACACACTGAACTGCGAAAGCATGAAACTTAGGGGTAAAGCATGGAGCTCCAGGGGCATCTTTGATTTTTTTTTCTTTCCTTCACATCTGTTTCTACATCCAGTCCATCTGGTGGCACATGACACTGGTTGTATTTCAAGAACAAATCTCTAATGTTTCTGCTTCTCTTCATTTCTTATGATGTGTGTATATGTATGTATGTGCATTTGTGTGTGTAGTGTAGTGTGATGTGTGTGTCTGTGTGTGTGGTCAGACTTGTGCATGCTATGGAGGACAACCTCACATATTAGTCCTCACCTTCTACCTGATTTTGACACTGTATATGCCAAGCTAGCTGGTCCAAAGCCTTCCACGGATTCACCCATCTCCACTTCCCATCACCCTCTAGGTGAACAGAGATAACAGCAACGACGCCTTTATGTGGCCAATAGGACGGTCCCACACTTCCACTGTCATCACTTTCCCAAACTGAGAGCTGCCCAGCCCCGACTGTAAAACCCTTTCTGCTCTTTACAGACATTGTCAAGACTTGCTTTCCTTTTTGTTGCCTTTGTCCTAATAGCAAGTGTGAGGAACAGCATTGTAGGGACAGCGTCTCTGCTATTCTTAGCCTCTTATGAGCCTGCACAGGGAGGACTGGTCCTTACTTTGGATCAAATATCAACTGGCCAAAGAGCTTTCTGCATAAGAGACCTGAAGTCTCTACAACTGTCCTGATGTGTGACGATGGCTTACCACAGCCTGAAAACACAAGTATGACTTGCTATAAAGTAGGCATGCAGCATTTCTAAATTTTCTTTGTTTCTCACAAGAGGGAGGCAACTGTGCAGATCTGTAGGTTATCTTTACTACCGTTGACTCTGAAAAGCAAGAGGAAAAATAAAGCGATTGCCTTCAACTGAGCAGGCCGTATATGAAATTTAACTCTGTGCCTTTAGTGTTACTAGTAATGTGTAAATTAATCTCCCTTTAAAATATAAGAAAACTCTATGATCTGCCACATGTTGCACATGCATCTGTGTCTGCCACGTGACAATTGCCTACACTCTCACAGAAAAGTGTCTTACATGAAAAAGCACTTTTTAGGACCTGGAGAGATATGCTCAGAGGTTAAGAGCACTGACTGTTCTTCCAGAGGTCCTGAGTTCAATTTCCAGCAATCACATGTGATGACATCTGATACAATCTTCTGTATACTGTATACATAATAAATAAGCCTTTAAAAAAAAGAAAAGAAAAAACCTTTTTAAATAGTAACCCTCTTTTTAAAAAATTCCCTTCTGATCAGTGTTGGGGGGGTGTCAAGAGCAAAAGAGGGAACAGAACCACGTCAGTCTCCTGGTGAATAATTCCATCATATCGTTTACTGACTGAAGGATAGGGTGTATGGTTCACAACACATTTATGTGCACAGTTCCAAGAGGATCAACCTGATGTTCAAACTGCATGTATAGGAGAAATCATAAGAAATATGATACCAAATTGTAAAAACTCTTAGGATGAGACTCCACCAAAAGTCTGGGAGAAAGTCAGATTTGTATACAGGGTCCAAATGGAGAAGATTCCTCTCTGTAGACACTGGTGTCAATTTTTCACTGTGTGTGACTGTTGTGGCCTTTGCTCACCTCTCAAGGGTCCACGTTGTGACCTAAATCTTCCATTTACTTTTCCAAAACTTCCCCCCCAAGGGGGCAGTGCTGTCCTCAGTGAGAATCCCTGGTCAGCTCAACAGCACAAACTCAAGAGGGCGGTCTCTAGACAAGAGTGCTGACCACAACCCACCATCTCCTTTTGCTTCATAATCCAAGATGGTGGGCATTTGAGCTAGGAGAGTGGGCCAACTATACCTAAGGATGGAATTCAAAGTTCCTGGATGCAACTACGGATACTAAAAAGAGATCAAAGAATCCTGCTGGGCATCACTCTGCACATGTCTAATACACTTGTCAACTCTTAGACCCATGGGGTCCAGGACAAGCGGGGACAGTGGAAGAGCAGAGCAGGGGTAAGAACAGTGAAAACCAGCTGGGGACCTTATAGCAAAAAGGCTGAAAATGCAGTTCTTGGTTTTGATTTCAGTCAAGCCTTTGTTACAAACAATGGGTAATTTAATCCCATTCTTATTTGTAAAAGATTTATTTGTGTGTGTGTGTGTGTGTGTGTGTGTGTGTGTGTGTGTGTGTTACATGTATGGCACAGTATATATGTGGAAGTCAAAAGACAATTTGTAGAAGGTGGCTCTTCCAGGGATCAAACTCAAATCACATCAGACTCTGCAGCAAGTGTCTTCACCAGTTGAGCTATCTCACTGGACCAATAAATTATTTTAAAAAGGCATTCTTTTTATTTGTACAGAATTGTTTGGCCATGCATATTAAATATGTATTAAATTCTTATTATTTTGTGCATGATGTGTGAATGTGGATGCATGCATGCCGCAGTGAGGTGTACAGATAGGTGAGCAGACACCTTGCTGGGATCAGTTATCTCTTTCCACCATGTATGTTCAAGGGATCAAAGCCAGGCGGTCAGGCTTGGAGACAAGTACCCTTACCCACTGAGCCAGCTCTCAGACCAATGGACATCAAACTCTTAAAATTGCTTTAGACTCGGTTGATGTGGGATATCTTTCTGTGTGCACTGTGAATTCCCATTGGATAAGAAAGGAACTGCTCTGGCCTATGGCAAGGCAGCTTGAAGGCAGGTGAGAAATCCAAGCAGTTAAGGGGAAGTTTCAGGCCTAAAACCTAAGATGTAATAGGAACAGGTAAAGCCTTGTAGCCATGTGCCAATACACAGATTAATAGAAATTGGCTGAGTTAAGTTGTAAGCACTAGTTGGAAATAAGCCTGAACAATAGGCCAAACAGTTTGTGATTAATATAAATCTGGGACTAAGTGGCTGTGGGACTGAATTGTGGGTTAGGCCAGGCCAGAAATTTCTAGCTACACTTGGTATTTCCTCTTAGAAACCTATCCACCATGATATTATTATCATTCACCAGTATCAGCTCTTACATATACAGCATGTACTACAGGTCAGGCCCAGGGTTCATAGCTACAATGTTGAGGATCTAAAACATGTACTTGGTACCATGGTTCCAAAGCCTGTACTCAGTCAATGTTGTCCTAGCTATGAAGACATTCACTACTGCACCACACTTAATGGGAACAGCTTAGAAATCAACTAAATACCTTGTAACTGTTCCCATCTGTGGCAAGGTGTATCGCTAAACAGGAGATGTGCTTGGAAGGTTAGCAGATGGGTTTGAATCATTGTGTATAATTGTGTATGTGGGGTGCACACAGAGGCTTGAGGAGACAGTGAGTGTCTTCATTGCTTTCCTGCCTTATATTTGAGTTGGAGTCTTTTACTGTAGTTGGAGCTCACTTGATTTGACAAGACTATCTGGTAATGAGCCCCAAGAATCCTTCTGTACCCAGATAGGTTTACATGTACAAGGCATCACACACAGCTTTTTATATGTGTGTTGGGGATCTAAAATCAGGTCGTTATGCTTGTATAGCAATGACTTCATGGAATAAACCATCCCTCAGCCCTGAGTTTGAATCTTCTAATGAATGTTACCCATGTACGTTCTCCATTATCCATCCAACATATTCTATAAAATAATGCCAGTTGAGTCAGTGATACAGAAGTACTATATTCAAACATTCAGTAAATGGAAGGTAGTTGATAACAGAAATCTCTATCTACTCTTTGCCTTGAAACACTGCTTATTCAGATGAAATAAAGCTTATATTTATTAATAGGCAAGAGAAGATTATCAACTCAGATATTGAATAACTCATTTCAAATACTCCTTTGGGGCTTTATATTTGGTAAACACATCTTTTTGCCATAATCTATTGAATGTCAGCCTTTGTTGGGCATGGTGGCACATGCTTACAATTCCAGCACTATGGTAGCTGAGGTAGAAGGACACCTACCCCTGTGTGTCAGGCACAGGGGTCATTGAGCTCACAGAGCTTCAGAGAAACCAGAAACGTTAAGCACAAAGGATTGTCCTTCCAGTGAGAAAGATGAAAAACTTGTTGTTTTTCCAAAAAGCTGCAAATTGGAAATAATTAACAGCTTGGTGATCTGTTGGTCCAGGCTATATCAAACTATTACAACATGGACTGGAGGGGGCTAGTTATCTAAGTGACCCTTATAGCCAGAGACTCCCCCAAGCTCCCACAACCAGAACCAGAAGTGGCTAACAGCCCAAATGACCTCTAATGACCAGATAAGGCCAGACCCTTAGGCCTTAAGCTAGTACAGGTAGTGCATCTCTAGAACCTATCTATCTTCTTGGAAGAAATGTCATATACCCTGAGTTGAGTTTCAATGTAATTACCTTCCTAGGCAATGGGAATTATATTACACCAGGAAACTTTTTCCAATATATTCTGATAATCAATCCCCTGTTATTAGACTTCCCGAAGTCTGATCTAGAGTGATAAAGTCAATCTGCACTGGGTTTTGTTTCTTATCTCTTTAGTGGTATGCTTTCTGTTTGACACCTGCAAAGATCCCTTCAGATTGTGATTAGACAAGTCTGTACTCTATAGTGAATTCAAGGCCAATCAAAGCTACGTTTAAAACTGTTTCAAGACAGGCATGGTGGCACAGGCCTTTATTTTCAGCATTCAGAAGGCAGAGGCAGGCAGGTCTCTATGAATTCAAGACCAAGAACTCAACAGTGAGTTCTGTTCCAGGTCAGCCAGAACTATATAGTTAGACCCTGTCTCAACCAACCAACCAACCAACCAACCAACCAACCAACCAACCAAACAAACAAACCAAAACCTTTTTCAGAAAAAAGCAGAGCAAGCAATAGTCCTAAACTGATTTGGTGATGTGTAGTAATAAATATATATCTGAAAGTGGATTTCTGATGACAAGCAGCAGATAGAACACATCTTTGTTTGCTCAACAAATATTCAATTCACCAAACACATACACACACACACACACACACACACACACACACACACACACACACACTACAGATAGCAAATATTGTGCCCTTAAAAATATCCTGACTTGGTCATCAGGTTTGAGATGCTTCTCCTGTTTGACCTAAGGTCTCAAGAATTCCTGCAAAGCTTCAGATCAAATATGGTTCATCTACTATGTCTGAATTTAGGTAAAACATAAATTTGCACTCAACTATTGTGTGAGTTTCAATGTTTTAAAAATAAAACTTCATGGATGGAACAAAGGCTCACTGGTTAAGAGCAGTGGCTACTTCTCCAGAGGCCTGGAGCTCAAATCCCTGGACCCACATGCGGGCTCAGTATGCCTAGAACTTCAGTTCCAGAGGCTAAGATGCTCTCATTGGATTATGTGGGCACTGCATGCATGTAGTGAAACATGCAAGCAAAACATACATACATACATACATACATAGAATAAAATTCAGTAATCTTTAAAAACTCAGTTATATAGAAGTATGTAAGCTATGTATTAATACATTTATATAATCATTTGTAATAGAAACAACCAGAAAGTATTTCAATGCTCCAAGGAGGCAAATGACTAAGAAAAAACACAAAACCAGTGTATAATATCAAGAGAATTCAAGTCAGTAGTACATATCATATTTACTAAAAATAATAAATTTGTAAAATAGGAAACAACATGAATTTGTAATTACAGCAATGGAAATATGATGGATATTTACAAAACACAAGATGCATTGGCCAATTTTGCATTATGTTCTCTTCCGGGTGAGGCTGCCCATATTGCCAACAGAAGAAAGTAAATCTAGAGTAAATCTTGCTTGGTGAGTACACATATCCCACACTAGAAGGGGAAAATGTCCAGGGAGAGCACCATGCCTCAGTTATGACACTAAAATGCAGGGATACCTTGACAACCAGTTTAACCTACTACTTGGAAACCAGTGGCAGGTTTGGGAATTTTTTTTAAATCTAAGTAATTACTTAGAGATACACACTCAACATAAGCATTTGATGCTGATGTCAGAGTTTATTTTTACATGATAACCCCTGTATCCCTTAACAACAAAACTGTATGCAAGGCTAAAATCAAAATCAAACTCTCCAGCTGTCATGTGGTTGGATTTCAGGTGGACAGATCAGAGCGGCTGATTCATGTCACATTCAGAGAGTCTCAGTCATCTTTCACAAGCACCTTGTGTTTGGAAACACAAAAAACACACAAGTCATTTAGTACTTGTATTGACAGCACCCCATAATCTTCTAGTTTCAAAATGATTGAACAACAGCAGCAAATTAGTTGAGGTGTACATTTCTTATATTAATGTATATTAGTATTCTTAAATCTCTTAAAATTGCTCTACTCTAGCCCTTAAGATAAATTATTTCAAGAGGTTTGATATATATGTGGATTCAAGATATAATTTTTCACATAACTAACTTTTATAATTTGGAATGTGAAGCCCAAATTACTTGAGGTTATTTCTGGCACCAACTCTTGGCAATGCTGTTTAAAAATGAAGTGTCTATTACACAGCCCAAGATTTTTCAATTGTATTTCAATGTTTTTCTATAAGAACCATAATATTAACCATTAGGAAAAGTGGCTATGAGACTCCTAGATGACAAAGATCAATGCTAAAACGTTTTGCAAAATTTAAACAAAACTTCCAAAGCTCAGATCCAATTTGCATAAATTTTATGAATCTTTGATGTTAAGCATTACATTTTCTGGTAATCACTTTTGGGGAGAAATTAATGTAGTAACATAAAATGAAGAAATAATGATAGCTTCTAAATTTGTCCTACCCAAAATGATTGGGTGCCAAAGTTGACTAAAAATTCACCATCTGAGGCTGGGGTGGGGGCAGGGGTGAGGGCTGGTCGGGGGCGGGTGTTAAGTCAATGATAAAGTGACTGCCTAATATGCCTGAGGCCCTAGGTTTAATTTTCAGGACTAAAATAAATAAATGAATAAATTGCCATCTAGGAGTTTGACACAATACTTAATTTCTAATTTCTATGATTCACACCTGCTTCCTTCACCGAGAACATACAGTTTCTAAATTAAAGCAAAATAAGTGATAAACATAAGAATTCTAAGAATATCATTTGCCACTACTTATTACCTTGCAGGTGTGCCCTTTAAAGTGGATATATTCTTAAAGCAGCCTTTAGTCATAGAACCGCTTTTTCTCATAACTTTAAACCATAGGCTTAAACTTTAAGCCATAGGATTAAATACACATGCATAGAATTCCTCAAAACTATGACAACATCTGGTTTAAAAGCAACCTGAGGAAACAGTAGCTAACAGTCCCTATAAGTATGTAGGGAAATAAACAAAAAAGGGAAACTGAATTAGATTAAACAGATTTCTTCGGAAGATGTTTACTCTGAAAGGTCCGGAAAACACACCTCTCAGATTAAAAAAAAAAAAAGTTCTCCTCTTACTGCTCTCCTGATCTAACAAAATTGAACAAAACAAACAAAGCACAAAAACCACAAACTGGGCAAGGTATGCTTTACCAGACAGGAGTGTGTCCCCAGAGCTTCAAGCAACAGGGCACCAGACTCTGGATCAATAAACTTTTGAGCGGGAGCTGAGGGCTGGGAACGTGCACAGGAGGCGACCTACCGCTCACAGATTTCAACCTACCTCTCACAGATTTCCCGATGCTGTGCAAGTGCGTGATCGAACTGTAGTTCTGGGCAACGCTCTTTAGGAACGCCTCCATCCCTTCCTGGTGGTGGTATCGGAAATCCAGGGCGGTCACCATGGGCAGCAGAAGCGCCAGCCACAGGCTTGCAAGGTCCATGTCCTAGAGATGACAGAGAAGGAAAGAGTTGCTGAGGACCGTCCCAGAGAAAGCGCGGGCACCTCCAACCCGGACTCCTCCAGACCCCGAGGACACCTGAACCTCGCAGCGCTATCCCGAACCCCACAGTCCACCCGCGTCTCGGGCAGCAGTCCCCTGCCGCACTCCCCATCTCACCAGTGCCAGGCGCGCGTCTCCGCCCGCAGGCAGGCGGTAGCCAGGCACTCCAGGGAGTTATAGCAAAGCCAGAAGGGCGGTCCCTGCGGCGCCCCGCCCACCAGGCGCCTTGCCCGCCCCTTTGGGGCTGGGTCTCCAGCTTGGCTCCAGGGACTGGGAGTCCTGTGGAGTTTTGAGTTGCTGGTGGGTGGTGGAGCCCCACCTGTTCGCGCTTCCTTGGGACTGGAGGCCTGCGGCCCGGAGACCTACAAAGAAACCGCCCAGGGTCTTTGCTGTGCCGGTTGCGGTGGACACGGTGCCCGCGGTGGGAGGTGGGCGGTGCGGGTCACCTGGAGTTCATGCTGGGCCAGGCCACCAGCCCTGTGCTGCTAAGGGGAAAGCAGGGGCTGGGTGGGGTGGGAGGGGGTGAGGTGGGGTGGAATGGGGTGGGGCTTTTAAGGTGCTATAGGGAACATGTCCAACAGAACTCTTTTGCAGAAGAGATCTGACTAAATGAAGAGTTAAGTTTGTGACCAACTCGCAGGACAAAAGCAGAGCCACAGTGACTACTGGAATTCCTCAGGCCAGTTCCAGCATTTCTTCCTAAAATGCTGCTTTCTGGGAGGATGGGGTGGGTGGGCTGTCTTTACACTAAACAGAACACAAATCATAACTGATGAGAAGTAGATCATGACACGGAGTATCATGCTTACAGGACACCACATACACTGTCCTACTTGTCTGGTGGATTTGCAGAACCCTGCAAGGGTGTGGGCAAAACAAACTTCCAAAGCTACTGATATGTTATGGTACCCACTATTTTAAAAAAGTGACAACGGGGACATTCCGACGAGCGGGGTGAAATTTCCTTCCTGGAGCACAAAAGGAAAGGCTTATTCTTAAAAGAGTCCTTGAGGATGGAAGAGAAGGTAAAGATTGCTTGGGTTGCAGATTTGGCCTCGAAAATTTCAGTCTCAGAACCCATGCAAAGTCGTCCTCTGATCTCTACTGGTACAATGTGATCCTTGTTGTGCCCACCCCTCATGCTCATACAGAATAACAAAAAAAATAATGGCTTAAGACAGTAGTTCTCAAAATGTGGGTCATGATCTCCTGGGGTGGCATATCAGATACCCTCTTGTCAGATAGTTACATTACGGTTCATAACAGTAGCAATTACAGTTATGAAGTAGCAATGAAAATAATTTTGCGATTGGGGGTCAGCACAACATGAGGAAGTGTATTAAAAAGATCCCAGCTTTCCAAAGGTTGGGAACCCTGCTTTAGTGGCTCTGTGGTTAGAGACTGGAAGAGATGTTGGCTTCATCGGTGCTGATGTGGATTGTCCTCCCTGTTCCAGGAAAGTGAAGGGGTGAGAAAAAGTTGCAACACCAGATAAGAAGGATCAGTCAGAGGATGGGGTGGGGAACCAGAGGTCTGAGGTGGACGATTTAACACTTACTGACCCTACCTATGGTCTAAGGGCATTGATGTCACCTGGAGTGTGCCAAAATTTCTGAATCTCACACTGTTCATTGCAAGCCCTGATAGAGGTCAGAAATCCATCCTGCCTTCAGGTTTGAGGTACACTGCTCAAGAGGAAGAAAGAGGGAAATGGAAAAATGAAAGGTTCAGTGTGAGAATATGAAAAGCTGTGGAAAAATAAAGACTCAAGTTTATGGTTTCAGGGGTGATCTTTCTTAACATGAAATGGCTGAAGAAAATCACAGGCTGATAATTTAGCAATACAAAAGCACATGGTTTCTGTATGGACAAACCTAGCATAAAGCTTACAGAAGAAGAAGAGGAGGAGGAGGAGGAGGAGGAGGAGGAGGAGAAAGAAAGACATTGCATAGGAATGTCCTGGACAGGCTCCTGTGTTGAAGGCTGGGTCATAACTGAATCATCAGGGCTGACTGCATCAGTGGATTGATCCACTAGTGTGTGAATAATTGATGGCATTATTTCAATATGATGAACACTAAGAGATAAGGCCTGGTTGGATGAAGTAGGTCACCGGGAGAGGACATGCCTTGTCCACTAGCCTTTTCTGCTCACTCTGTTTCCTGTTTCTAAAGAGCTGAGTGGCTTCGTTCTGTCTGATGTTCCCACTGTGACCTGCCTCTCCAAGAGTCTATGTACTGAACCCTCTGAACCTTTGAATCCAAATAAATCTTTCTTCCTCTGAATTGTTTTCCTCAGGTGTTCAGCCCTAGCAACAAAGGCTGACTGACATGCCAGAAGACAGAATTAGCAGGTCTTTCAAAATCAAGAATGGGCAAAGGACATTACTAGGCAGGTCCTAAAGCTGCAATATAAATAGCCAATAAACATAGAGAATGTTATCAACCTGGCTAGCAATCAAAGTGCTACATATTTAAAGAGAAAGGTAATAGTTTATTTTGCTAATCGTTAGGTATGATTTTTAAAAGGCTGACAATGCCAGGAAATGATATTTATGTTCTGTCAGTTGTGTTATAAACAGTTACACTTTCTGGGAGGGTTGCTTGGGAAAAAACAATGTTTCAAACTTACAATTTATTCTTTAAAGATAATTTTAAACTGTGTTTTATTTACCATGAAGGTTAGAGCTTCAAAATCAGTGTTGTTTTTAAATCCTGACAAAGTAAATAAAACCTAAATGTCGAACGTAAGCAGGCTGCTTCCAACAGTGCTTCTCTCTGGGGTAATATTTCTCAAAGGGACCCTTGGTGATTCCTGGGGCTATTTGTGATGGTTATCACTTGGGGAAAGAGTTCTTGGCATCTAGTCCTGAGGTGGTGTGTGGGGAGGAGTTGCTGGCAAAGACTCTGTAGCAGAGGTTTTCAACCTTCCTGATGCTTCACCCTTAATATAGCTCCTCATATTGTGCTGATCCACACCCATAGATTTATTTTTGTTGCTACTTTATAACTGTAGTTTTGCTACTGGTATTAATCATAATGTAAATATCTATGTTTTCTGGTGATCTTAAGCAACCCCTGTGAAAGCATTATTCAGTCCCAAAGAGGGTCATGACCCACAGAGGTCATATACACCTCTACAGTGTGTATAGCCCTATCTGCCTCAGCAAAGAACCATCCAGGCAGAGGTGTCAATCATACTGACATAGAGACATCTTAAATCAGATGAAGACTATGGCCATTCTGCAAGTTACTTTTCAGTCATAATAATGAGGATATAATTATAACTTTTTACCTTAGGAAGACAGATCATTCCTTGGAAAAAATGCAAATAAAAGTAAGATCTTCGAAGGTACAATGGGTAAAAACCATCCCTAGGAAAATGCTAAACAGTTTTCAAACAGACTGCCTGGTAATCCTTGGCCGCAGTGTTTGAATTTTCCTTTCTTTAAAAAGAAAACAAAACCATTTATTTATTTGTGCATGACTGTGTATGCATGCACTCATCCTAACACTAGTGGAAACCAAAGGGCCAGGCAACTGGCAAGGATTCTTTGCCATCTTTCCTCCATACGGAGCCTAGGAATGAACTGAGGTCAACACCGGGCTTGGCAGCCAGTGCCTGTAGCCACCGGGCCACCTCATTGGCCATTTTTTAAAATGATGTGTTTTCTGAAAAACTTTTTCTCTTACTTCTTTTAATTGAAAAAATGGGCATTTAAAAAATACACACACACACACACACACACACACACACACGCACACACACACACACACGCACACACACACACACGCACACACACACACACACATATTTAATTAGAGCTTTGCAGAAGCACAGAAGCATTAGAGATGAACAGGAAAATAACATCTAAATGTCCCTGGAGTGAGTCACAGGACTGGAGAGGAAGATAAAGGTCACTGGAAAAGTGGGATAGTAAGAAACTGGAAATCTAAGGTGGAGAGTTCATACTGAGGACATTGAGGCCCCTGAAATAGTAGCAGAGATTGAAGCAGAGAGAAAAACTACAGCCTGGGGTCTAAACATTCCAGCAGATGCTGAGAAGAGACTGGACTTTATGAACTCCCTCCCTCCCTTCCTTCTTCCCTCCCTCCCTCCTCCCCTGCACTTGACATTGAATGACTATACTAATGAGTGTGTATGTGTAGGTGCACACATGCTGGTCCAGAGGACAACTTGCAGGGAGCATCTCTCTCCTTTCATCATGGGAGCCTGGGGACTGAAGTCAGGTCATTACATTTGGTGACAAGTGCCTTTACCTCCCGAGTCCTTCCTCTGTTGGTCTCTGTCGGCTTTTTGAAAGTTCATAAGAAAATATGAGTAAAGTAAATAGGAATACTTAAAAGTTTTCGCTTGCTTTGAAATAACCATTAGAACACATGTAAATACTACTCAGCAGTCAAAAGGAATACCTCCTGTAGGATTTCATTTTCATACACAGCATAGCAATGGACTTCTTTGGAGCAACTCTATGAACCCATCTTTATTTCCTTAGGATGAATTTTTAAATGTGGATTTTCTAGCTAAATGATTATATGCATTTTAAAGATATAAAATATTTGGGTCACATTTTATTCCTATAAAATATCAATTCATTTTCAAACTGTGAAATGCTGGTGTTGGACAGAGCGTTGACTACCCTATCAGAGTTTGGATCTCAGCCCCCACATTAGGTGGCTTAAAAATGCCTGTGGCTCTGACTCCAAGGGATCTGATGCCCACTTCTGGCCTCTGTACCCATCTGAACAGACACAGATACAAAACAAACACATATGAATACAATAAGTCTTTAAAAGTAAAACTATCAATACTTCTCATAGAAGCACAGAGTAAGCACAGGCATTTTGATTAGTTTGATTAGGTTATTTTGATTATTTAGTGAAGAAACCTTAAGGACAGTGAGCTGTGGATATAAGATTTAGAGACTGCTCACCAAAAGCACTAACTGAGCAAGTCTGATGACCCAGGTTTGATCTCCTGATCCCAAGTTAGCAGCCAGATGCAATGGTGTTCATGTGAGATGTCAGCTCCTATGGCCAGACAACAGGTAAAGAGAACTACTGGGAAGCTGTGTGAGTCCACAGCTCACAGCAGAGACAAGGGAGCCTCTGCCTAAAACAGAGTGCTAGGGACAAACGGACACCTGTGTTGAATGAAAACCTAGAGTCAGATATTGGGGAAAAGCTGGAATATCAGAGAAAGGAAACAGACCAGTCAGTTCTCACCCAGCCAGCTTCCCAGGGTAAGTGCTTTCTATCTTCAAGTGTCCTCAGCCTGGCTGGCTGCTTCTACAAAATTCCCAAATCTCTGCTCCTCCTGCCTTAAATATCTTCTTCACCCTGTTGTTTCACTTTCAGGTTCAACTCTGCATCATATCCCTAGAGTTAGGATTAAAGGTGTGAGAAACTACTGTTTGGTTGTTAGGCCTTGAACTCAAAACAGAAAGATCTCTGTCTCCTGAGTGAAGGGATTAAAAGTATGAATCACCACTCCATCATTCCCTGAGCTGGAATTAAAGATGTGAGTTACCAGTCTCTAACCCTCATGACTTAACTGTGGGTGATTCTGTCCTCTGATATTCCAGGCTAATTTTATTAAATATAAATAATATAACCATACACCTCATAAAAGTGTCCTTGAACCTATGCACCATGATAGGTGTGTGCTCCCACTGGACACACACACATACACACACAGTTTTAAAAAAGAAGTCTTACTTAAAATAGTTTATAACTTTTGTTCATTTTCCCTGATTTTTTCATGTTTAGTATTTTTCTTTTTAAAAATGTAATTTCTTTCTCTTTTTATTTATTTATATGTATCTATGTGGATGTGAGTGTGGAATGGCACAAATGTGGAGGTGAGAAGAATACTTGTAAGCGTTGATTTTTCTCTTTCCACTAAGTGGCGTCCTGGGGAACTCAAGGTGGTCAGGTTTCATTGCACGTTCCTTTTTCTACCAAGCCACCTCTCTCTCAGACTGTAGTTTTCTTCTTGAGAAAGTGGGGTTTTTTTTTCCATACTTACTAATTTGTATTTTCCTCTAGTTTTGATGCTTCTATTTTTTACTTTTTTTCTTTGCATTGGTCTCATCTAAACTGGAAATTTTAGAGCAATTTCAGGTTTGTAGAATAAGTTAAGTAGAAAGTATACAGAATTCTGGCATGCCCAGCATTTTCACATACCCAGGACTCACCCACACCCCTCTCTTTCACCCCATCCCACCCCACCCATGCCAATTTTTTCTATTAACATTGTGGGTGTTGGGGTTTGGGTTTGATTGACCTCAAACTGAAGATCATCTGTCTCAGCTTCCTGGGTGCTGACTTTCTAGGTATGCATCACCACACAGCTCTTTGAACTTTTTTGTTGTTGTTGTTGAGATGAGGGATATACATGTGAGTCTTTCTATATAGCTCAGGCTAGACTCATATTCACAAGGCCCCTGCTTTGGCTTCTAAATTATTTTGGATTACAGGTGTGTGCCATCAAGCTGGGCTCTCTTGGTGGTTTTTATTAGATTCCCCAGTAACTAGTAATGATGTTTGTTTTGCCTTGGTTTTTGTATGCTTGTGCACCATTTTGTATGTTCTTTAGAGAACTGTCTATCCAGTCTTCTCCTTATGATTTAGTCAGGTTGCCCATCTCCAGTAGCAGATGATCGTACCTCTCTGTTCATGTAGGTCGCCTTTCATTCTGGACATTGTTTCCTTTGCTGCACAGAGGTTATTTTTGTTTCTCATATACTCATTTACTTTTTATGATTGAGAGTATATGTATGCATGGGGGTGTGTGTGCCACGGTGTATATGTGGAGGTGTGTTTATATTTATGTGTGTGTATGTGGAACCTAGAAGCAAGAACTGAAGCAGAGACAGTGAAGAAACTCTTCTTACTGGCTTGTTCCTCATTGCTCACTCAGTCTGCTTTTTTATACAGCCCAGGACCCCAGGCCCATGGTAGCATATCTCACAGTGGTTAGGCCCTCTCACATCAATCATTAATCAAGAAAATGCCCCACAGACTTGCCTAGAATTGCCTTGCCAATCTTATGGAAGGAATTCCTCAAATAAGAATTCCTCTTCCCAAACGACTCTAGTTTCTGTCTAACTGACATAAAACTAGCCAACATATCTCATATTTAATAAAATGGTAGCAAACCCTATGTCTGTTTCTCATTTGCCCACCTGAGTGGGTGAGACGGGAATTTTACATGACTATCACACTCCAATGTCAGGGACATACAAGCCTAGACTATAGAAGGAAGTCGAGTTTACCTAAAGCTCTCTGGTGGCCAAACAAACTGAATGCACACTGAAGAAGACCGGAGAAATCACATCCCACTCAGGTTATAACCTTCTTGCTAAAGATCAATCTCTTTTATCCAGTCATAGCAACAAATACCTACAGTCTAAAGTCTTTGTATATAGACAAACATCAAAGCCTGATTTCATTCATGTTTAACCTCGGGGAATATAAATAACTCTCTTGAGTGCCTTAGGTTTTTTTTGTTTTGTTTTGTTTTTTTATCTTTAAAACAAGGAAAATGGTAGTTTTGTTTTGTTTTTTTCTTTTGTGATACAGGTCTGGACCCAGGGCTTTTGCTCACCTGTATGGGTGATCTGCATGTGGCTACTAAATAAAAAAGTACAGGCAAGGGCATTTAAGCAGTGACGGGTAATTGTCACCCAGCCGGAATATGCTAGGGTTGCACCCTCACAGCAACTCACCACTGTCCGTTATTCTGACTAGCCTGATCAGCCAAGCCTGGTGATCTGAGTTCAATCCCCCACAATCCTCGTGGTAGAAGGAGAGGAGCCATTGTCACACGTTGTTCTCTGGCTGCCACAGGTATTCCATGGTGTCTGCAAGGCTAACGAGCATGCTTTCCCAATCTCAGCACTCCGGGGCGTTACATAAACCCCCTTCACCTGCACCGTGCACCTGGGTCTTCCCCCTGCAGAACTCCAGGGCAAAGCAAACAGTTCAGGAAATGTGAGGAAATGACAGAGTTCTCATCTCTCATCCAGGAATCTCACACCTTCTGTGACTCTGGAGAAGCAGTAAATAGCTGGCTAACTTATTAACTGCCACAAAGTCTCACCACCTGACAAGGAAGTAGCTTGGTCATGTGCGGCTCCACTTTTGTGAGAACAGAGCAGAGTGCCTGATGCAGAGCGAACCTTACCCAGTCCTTGTTGGATAAATATTACAGCTGATTAGTGACATACTTTACCTAATTCACAGACATCTGCCTGCCTTGTGCGACACCACTGCCAGACATTCACTTATACATGTAAATACACAGGTCACACACAGGTATAATTTACATACATATCTCACAAGACCCTTTTAAAGAGCTTAGAAGGTAGAAAGCATTATTTCCATTTTTTTTTTTACAAATGAAAATGTGAAGCTCTGAGCAACTAAATAATAAGCCTGTGGTCACTTAGCCAGCAAGTGGCACAGTCAAGACTTGAATCCCCCATTGACAAAAATCTAAGATCCATTGTCCATGAATAACTCATCCACTATGACAAGAAAAATTTAATTTATATACATTAATATATAATTTTAAGTTAAATATAATAAATTTATAAAATAGCTGTTATATATTACAACACAACACTATTATATGATATGCTTATACATATTAAGACCAACCAATTTTAGTCTATATATACAACTATAGAGCCTGTTTGAGTGTATGCCATGTGGGTGCTGGCCTCCCAGAAGCAAAAAGAGGGTGGACCTCCAGTCACATGTGATTGTGAGCTGTATTATGTGGGTGCTGGGAACTTAACCCTGGTTCTCTAGAAGAGCAGCCCAGTCTGAGTCCCTCAGCCATCTATTCAGGTGCCGCCCCCCCCCCGCCCCCGCCATGATTCTAGTGCTTGCTACTTCTGAGGTCTTTGAAGGCTTTGGGGGCATTGAGCTTAACCCTACTTCTGATCTTACTTTTCATTACTGGGTTGTTGTTTTTTTTTTTCAAATGAGGACCCCATATCATATCTCTTCTTCTGTCAAAACCAGATCTGTTAGTTCTCAATAGAAAGGAAAGAAGAATGTATCTTTATGATGCTCTGGAATGGAAAGCTGGCTATTTTCAATTAGAGAGATAAAAGTTGTTAGTGAAAATTAGCCAGTTTTCATCAAGACCAAGCTGCTGGCTTTGCCCTGACTTTCACAACACTGTCTCTAAATACCGAGAAGCAGGTATTTGCAGGACACAGTTTAACTCAAGCCCTCTCTGTTTAAGACAAGAACCCTAGAGTTTCTATGACAATAAAAAAAAGTTGTTCCTTTTTTGTTTTTTCTGTGTGTCTTTCAGAAGGATTTCTGCAGGAACTATGACTGTGTTTTCTGTTTGCTATGTAACATGTCTGTCAAAATTCAAGCAGAGCTGTTCTTTTATTTTGGGTGACCAATTGTCAGTACATACTAATATATAATAGTGCCACTCCATAATAATAATAATAATAATAGTGGTAGTAATAATAATGATGATGACAAGCAGTGATTGGGAAAGCATTCGTTAATATCATACTATCATTTCCCTTCAGCATTACGTCACTTATATTCATTCACCAGCCAATTATTTATTACTTACTCTGTATGCTACTAGCTCCTAGGGAGTCTGTGGGCAGCTTACAGTAGGCAACTTCACACACTTTAAGAAACCTGTGTTCTTTCTTAGATGTATGGACTTAATGTTACTGCCTGCCTCTACATTTACCCTCACTGCTTTACACTGCATCTGCTGCATGGGGGTGACTTAGATGCAACATTGTATCTACTGGCGTGGAGCAAAGTTCAAGTTTGTGTGCTGTTTGATCAGCCCATCAGCTGAAAAAAAAACATCTAATTCTGGAGAGTGCCTGAATAAAGCATTGGCAGATGAGTTGCTTTGTTTCTTCCATAGCTTTTCCATCAGAGGTCGGTGTATGCAGAGGAATCTATAACTGCTACTCCAGAAATGACACAGAATTATACAGACTAACCAAATGGTGCATTGTTAAAATTTTGCTGTGGCTAGGGCAACAGATTACACATAGTAATTGTGGTGGTTTGAATGTAATTGGCCCCCATAATCCCAAAGGGAGTGCCACTATTAGGATGTATGGCCTTGTTGAAATAGTGTGTTGCTGTGGGGGAGGGCTTTTGCTCAGGCTTTGCTCAGTTTGACAATCCACTTCCTGTTGCCTGCAAGATGTAGGACACTCAGCTGCTTCTCTAGCACCATGTCTGCCTACATGTGGCCATGTCACACCATGATAATAATGGATTGAACCTTTGAACTGTAAGTGAGCCACCCCAATTAAATGTTTTCCTTTATAAAAGTGGCATGGTGGTGGTGTCTTCTTCACAGTAATTAAAACCCTCAAGACAGTATCCAAAATTAAATGCAAAACCTATGGAAACATGCCGCCATAGGTTAGACCTCAGCTGTTTCTGACTGCCTGACTTCTAATAAGTCACTTAATTTTTATATTCTTTCTGGGGTTTATCTATAGAATGGAGTGAATTATAATATTGATTCAGAGGACTTAGAAATCATATATATTGCAGGTGTTGAGTGACATACAGTAACCACCTCACAGATCCCAGATTGCTTCTGTTGTAATTTGGCTCCCCACCATCCTGCCCTTCAGCCACTCTGGCAGCAGCTGCAGTTTAGGGTCCTCACTCACTATGGCCAGGTGCAGTGTGTATCCACTTCTACTGCAAGTTGGTAAAGTTGCCCAGTGATAGGTGCCCCCTTTAAAGGCACTTGCTCTGACTTAATGTATGGATTAGTTAAGGGACGGATTTATAATAGTGTTGTGGTGATATATATTTAATAAAATTAAGCTGGAGAATCAGAGTTAACAACCGAACCAAGCCAGGTTAGGGAGGGGCAACCCACACCTTTAATCCTAGCTTTAGGAATGTGGAAAGATTTCTGGGTGGAGCAAGAGAAAAGGGTTTGTAGGTCTCCCAGAGACTTCCCTTTTCTTTTTGGCTGAAAACTCAGAGGCAATTAGTTGGAGGATTCCTGGAGACAGGCCTGAGGAGTTAGCTGGGTGGCTGTGGTTTTCTGATATTCCAGATTTTCACCAATATCTGTCCCTGGGATTTCATTATATACTAACTAGAGTTTGTACAATATAGTATCTTAGTTTCTTCTCCTGTTGCTATGATAAAATACCCTGCTAAAGACAATTTACAGGACAAAAGATCTTTTCTGGCCCACAGTTGCATGTTAAAATCCATCATGGCAAAGAAGTTGCAAGACAGGGGCTTGAAGAAGCTGGCCACATTGTATCCACAGTTAAGAAACAGAGAATCCTAAATGCTTGCTATTGCTCAGCTCACTTTCTCTATTTCATACAATCCGGTGTCCCCTGACCTGGAAACAGCCTCACTCACAAGTAAGAAGGGCCCTCCTATATTAATTAACAATGTGACAGGACAAGACAGCAGAGGTTCCTCTGCTGTGCATTCTTCTGAGGTCATTAAGTTGAACTACAATCTCCTTGCTTGTAAGTCCTGTGAAAAATTACCCTACTCTATTCTAAGATCCCAAGGTCAAGATGGCCCAGATAACTTATCTTAGCTTTTATTAAGCTGCCTGTGTGTGCAGCGTACATCCTCCTCCAACTAACTTATCTTACCTTCTGTTTAACTGCTTGCGTGCACAAAACCTCCTCTGATATAGCTGCCAAAAGAACTATCAGGATTTGGTTTTTGCCTTCAAGAATTCCTTACTTTAAATGCTCAGCTAATTCTGTCAAATTAACAATACTAACCCTCACAAATATGATGGTATTGTTGAGATGATGAAAAGTGTGTGGGCTGAACTGGAGGATGTAGGTTCCTACAGACTTGACAGTGCCTTGGCTCCTTCCCTTCAGCTCTGCCTTCTGTCCATCATGATGTGGGTTGTTCCACCACCCAGTCCCTACCATGGTTGAAGGTAAGTTCTGAAGCTGTGAGCAGAAGACATTCTTCTTCCCTTAGGTTGTTTTGATCAGATTTTGGGTTCAGTGATGATGGACTAAGGTAGTAGTTGTTTGTGGCCATCTACTTCCTCTAGCAACTGATAAGCCACCAAAGGCAGGAAACAGACCATTAATCACCATATCCTCCATCAGGCCAACACATTATTTTGCACATAATGAAAGTCACCCTAGTTTTGAGAACAGGTTGTAGAGTTAAATAGATAAGAATTCAAAACATAAGAGGCGGACATGACCATGGGTTTAGTATGCAGAGCTGTAATTATATATTTCCCACTTAGCATATATCTAAGCTTATACTGTCTTTTTAGTCCTGTGTCAGTTCCTCCCATCAAAAGAGAGGTGATTGACAGCATCTCTATCATATGGCTATAGATTATAGGGGATTCAATGCAATCGTCATGAAAAGCATACAACAACATGCTTGGCTTTCAGGAAATATAATTAGTGGGGGTTTGCAGCAGGTGCTTTGAAAAGTGTGTTTAATTGTTGGATTATTCACATGATGCGGATGTTCAGGTAAGAGAACAAGGTGAGCACACTAACTAAAATCTAATGGGAAGCTGACTTCAAGATGAGCCCCCTTGGCAGGTGTCAGCTTATAGGGGCTCTATCCATCAGTGAGATTGACCTCCTAGACTCAAGCACCAGGAGTGTTCACTTTTCTCAAATCGAAGTTCCAGAATAAGCCTCACTAGCTTGGATTGGACTGTGGAGGACCCTGTACCCATCCCCACCCCACTGCTGTAGCTGTGAGTACAATGGACTCAGTGGCTTTGAACTTGGTAACTTCTAGACCAGAGGGAGGATAGCTACGTTCAAAGTGAAAGGGCCAAATTTGGAGGAAGATCATGTCCCTCAAATAGAAACTGAGGCATGTCTTCCAGAAGGCAAATGGATGTCTTGTATGTAGGAAAAAAGAAATTGGTGCCTGTTACATTCTCTTTCATTCCTCCAAATTGTCAATGTTTCAGATACTCAGTTCAATACTCTTTGAGGAAATCCCAGTTCTAAAGGATGCCAGGAACTTCTTTGGTTCACGGAATTCAGCTGAGCCAAACTGCAACTACAGTTTCTGGGGTGATCCCAGAAAAAAAAAACAGACATAAGAAAAACTGATGTAGGCCTGAACCTGCTCTCCTCAGAATTACAAGAAGCAGCTGATCATGGATTTAGTTATTGAGATTATTGTATTATATAGCATTATATCAATGGTACAAAATTGGATGTAAGGGAGAGGAAATCTTGTTTTAATTTTTAATAATAGAGAAAGTAGGAAAGGGATGCTGGGGGTGGAGACGATGCCTTTAAGCTTCGCACTTGAGGCAGAGGCAGGTGGATCTCTGTGAATTCAAGAGCAGCCTGGTCTAGCTTGCACATTCCTGATCTAATCACATAGCACGACCATATCTCAAAAACAACACACACAAGCACACATATACACGCATGTGCACAGACACACACATATACACACACACATATAAAATACACACAGACATATACACATACAGAGACACGTACACGCACGAATGCACACAGACACAATATATACACACAAATACATAGAGACATATACACATACAGAGACACACACATGCACAATGCACACAGACACCCATATACACACACATACAAATACACACAGATATACACAGACACACACTCATGCACAGACACACACGCACATACACATGCATGCACAAATGCACACAGACACAGACAGACAGACATACACACACACACATACACACACACACACACACCAAACTAGAAAAGAGAATGAAGTAGGTTGCACTGTGTCTCTTTTGCTAACAGGAACTAGGGGTTCCAGAATTTCTTTCCCTATAGAGTTGTATGTTGTTTGCTTCACAAAAGTCACTGTGCCTGTGGTTTGGAAGGTGGGAGCACAGTGTCAATTCTTTTCATTCCCAGGTCAGTGGGGCATGGGGCTGTGGTGGCTGACAGATCTCTGTTGCCTTACCTGGTTGGTATGGGATGGCAGTTTCTGCAGGTCCTTTGGGGTTTCATTCAGTATCTGGGACCCTGAGCCAAGGTGTGTTTCCTCTTGACAAAATGGTTGGTAGCTTCTGGAAGCTACATTCAGATGGAGGCTCGAGAGGGAAAGATGCCAGCATGGTTTCCAGCCCATAATGGAGAGTCCTAGCTCATCCCTGTGGCTCCGATTTCTCTTTGAGTTGACTTCATGCCCAGATTTCTTTGCCAGTTCCTTGCCAGGCTGACTCTGATAGCAGACAAAGAGGCAATAGTCTCACATAGACCATTTATTTAAAGGGTTTCTGCTACGGCACAAGGTCCAGTCCTTAAAAACAAATTACTTTGAATCATCCCTGATGGTTTTGCCTCTCAGATAAGGGAGTTAAACATACAGAAATGTAAAGCCTAATCTGGCTGCATCTTCCCCAGTGTGTGACCTTAGGCAGCTCCTCTGAACACTAGAATGTGTTTCTTCTAGGAATATTATGATACAACAAAGAGAAATCACTCAACAATGGCTGGTCTCCAAGAGAAGAATTGCTTCACCTTTCTGGTTGCCAGGTTTGTGGAATTTCACAGAGAACAAGACAAGAAGGTTTCCATTCTGATCCTACACAGGCATTAGTTAGTAGGGGATATGAGCAAGTTACCAGGAGTGTAGTCCATGTGCTCTGGGTCACTTGGCCAGAAGATAGAAAGAGTGGCTTTGCTTTGGTGCCAAGTCTGGGAAGAATAGCACAGTGAGGAGGCATTCTCTTATTCTGAATTTGAAATGGTCTTCCAGTGTTCTAAGCACCTGCTCTCCAGGTGGTGGTACAATTTTCAGGAGCCCCAGGAGTCTTTAAGGGGCAAGTATATATCTGGGTGATGGTGGCACATGCCTTTAATCCCAGCACTCAGTTTTCTGAAGCTAGTCTGGTCTACAGAGTTAGTTCTAGAACAACTAGGGCTGTTACACAGTGAAATCGTGTCTCACGGTCCGGAAAGAAAAAAAAAAGAGGCAGGGATGTGGGCGGGGCAGGACTGTAATACTTTGTCCCCAGCTCCTGTTGCTCTGTGTTTCCTGGTTCTTACATCACCATGCTCCTGCTGTCACAGATTGAGCCACTTCACTCTATTTTCCTGATATGATGAGTGGATACCCCTGAAATAGTGAGCCAAGGTGAATCTTCCCCAAACTGGGTGACTTCTGTCAGATATTTGGTTCACAGTGGCTTAATAGTACATATTAATCCTACAGAGTCCCAGCGGCAATGACAGCCACACTGAGATCTGAGACTAGGCAAGCAGGGCACTTCCAGATCTCTACAAGAAAAGACCTTGTGTATGCAAATCCAGGAGGTTGGGACCTGGCAGTTCTAGCTGCACACTGTGAATGTGTGTTGCTACCATTGGTTAATAAAGGAGCTGTTTTGGCCTATGGCATGACAGTTTACAACCAGGTGGGAAATCCAAACAGAAATACAGAAGAGCAAAGTCGCAAAGACTTGATCCAGCCACCCAAGAAACAAGATGTGACTATATTGGTAAGCCACCAGCCATGTGGCAATACATAGATAAATTGAAATGGGTTAATTCAAGATGCAAGAGTTTGCTAGTAAAAGCCTGAGCCTTAGATCAAACAGTTTGTGATTGATATACACCTCTCTATGTTTGTTTATTTGGGACCAAGTGGCTGCAAGACACAGGGAAACTTTCGGCTACAGGTTCTCATCCTTGTTGTAGTTCACATCTGCCAAGTGCTGGCAACGTTTCTGACCCTGGTAAATCTTGTGTTCAAAATGGGAAGTAGGAATGAAGACCTGGAGATAGCCAGATTCTGGGCAAGCAAAGCAGTGCTAGGTACAGAAAAGAAGGCAGCATCAGAAGCCAAGGAGACTCCCAAGACAGTCGGGCTGGAGTGGAAAGGAAGCACTGTCTTCCTGCAGGAGGCGGGGCAGAAACAAAGAGCAGACACTTGGTCTGTGCTGTTATGTGTGTGCCAGAGAAGGCCTTGGATGAGCCCTGTGAGGGGGAAGAGACTGTCCTATGGTGGGTCTCTGGAATGGGGCTTCATCTGTGCCTATAGTGCTGCATGTCTTCCAGCGCTGCAGTCCTTGAGGGTGCCTGCAGGGCCGAAAGGTCTTTACAGTCCAGTGATAACCAGACAGTGTCATCAGAAGCCGTCTATGTTACTTGAAGACTGCTTTGGAGCTGGTGTGGTATCGTGATTTGAAAATATGCCTGACAGATCAGGGAAAGCAGAAACATGATTTTTCTTTGGTTTGCTTTTTTGAGACAAAGCTTTACTATGTCATTCAAAAAAGCTTGGAAACTATTCTATGGCCTACTCTGGACTCAAATTCAGGTTTCTTCTGCTTCTGCCTCAGGTGAGCTGGGATTTCAGGTATGCACCACAGCACATCTGGCCTTATACTTTTTAAAATAATTATTATTTTATGGACATTGGTGTGAGAGTTTTAGATCCCCTAGCACTGGAGTTACAGGCAGTTGTGAGCTGACATGTGGGTGTTGGGCATTAAACCCAGTTCCTCTGTAAGAGCAGCCAGTGCTCTTAACCACTGAGCCATCTGTCCAGCCTCTCTGTTTTTTGTTT
This sequence comes from Sigmodon hispidus, assembly GCA_004025045.1. Lineage (NCBI taxonomy): Eukaryota > Metazoa > Chordata > Mammalia > Rodentia > Cricetidae > Sigmodon > Sigmodon hispidus. Next base: position 94,530 of record PVIH01004466.1, read on the forward strand.
GTTTGTGTGAAGCCAGGCACACACTGGGCCAAATCCCTAGCTCTGTGATATTGTCCTAAAGGATAAAAATCTAAGTTATAAACCTTCCTGTTCCTCCCTCAGACACATGTCACACAGTCCCAAGTCCCTTGTCCCATTGGGCATATTTGGGCAGAAAAAGGTTAAGAGACCACATAAGGGGCCCAGGTCCAAACTGAGGCCTGAGTTTGCTGCCTTTTAGCTCCAGGGTGTGTGAGGCAAAATGAGATTATTAAGGATTTTGTGGTGATTTCAGCAGAGCATTCAAACAAGCAAAAGTTCTCCGTGGTCCAGGGCTCTGAGTACCATGTGACCAATGTAACACCTCAGCCTACCCTTCCCGTCCTTCCCACACATATGGGGACATTTCTAAGGTGGAGGACCAGGTAAAGGCAGGAGACACAGAATCTTCCTCCCGTTTTTGTTTTTGTTTTTTATTTTTCTCATCATCTTTTTGTACCTCCCTGGGTCTCTGCTTGCTCTGAATTTCACAGGAAAAGATTCCAAGGAACTGCCATCTGGTCCAATACTATTCACGTATCCCTGGTACCTGCCTTGGTTTTCCCATAAAAGTACACAGGGAGGCGGTGGGGGGGGGATGGCCTGATGGGAGAGCACTTGCCAGTGTACGTACATGAGGCCTCGGGTTGGGACACCTAGTTTTTCAAAAGTAGGAAGGGAAGGAAGCCATCTGTGGTAACCCATGAACACTTCCTCTGTGTTTACAGCAGGTGAGCAGAACAGGCCTTGTTACTGCCCGGGTCACAGCCCGGGTCTACTGCAAGAATCTTCCTGGGGCTCCCCAGCAAGAACACTCTTGTTCAAATGTCCAGGGGACCTCACCCCAACTGTTCTTCCTGAAGAAGACAATATCAAAGGAGGAAGAAAATGGAGTCCCCCCTCTACCCTCCCCCTACTCCATCCTTCCCCCTCCCCCCTTTCTCCCCTGTAGACAAAGCTGGGCATACATTCACGCTGTGTCTATAGAATACATGGCACATTGGTAGGACATGAACTCAAGTCAGTAGGGACTCCCAGGTGAAAAGAACTCCCTTGTGCATAGGAGTTCTTAACCCAAGGCCCCTTCTCATGGATAAACACCTTATGGAAGCCCTTTCTTCCCGGTGTATTTTTTTTTCATCTCTGTTTATCTGTTGAAAGTCTATCTAACAAGCCTTCAAGGCCACAATTTTTCAACAACCTTTTTTGGACAATATTCATCCAATGACCCTTTGCTTATATTTTTCTATGTATCCCAACGTATTCTAAAATGTTTGTTTACTAACTTATTAATTTATTTAGCTGTGTGTCTAATATGGTCATTACCTTCATTTTGACTATATTCGAACATCCCCTAACACCGACTGCCTCTACTTCTAGATGTAGATTACATTAACCCAGACAGATAGAGTCCCTGTCCTTATTCCTGTGGCAGCCAGCCTGGTGCCAGCCTGGTGGCAGAAAGACTTCTTGCTAGCTTCCGAAGGCATGGATTGCTCGTGACTCATCTCTGTCTCCTCCAGCAGCAAGCACAGCCCTTCCTATCTGCTCACTAAAAATATTTGTGGAATGAAATGGAACAAAATACAAGTTCAGTAGCAACTTGTGGACAAGTCACATAAAAGTGGGCTACAATTCTAGACAAGTGTTTTGCAAGCTATGGGGTTTGTTCTATTAGGAATTTGGTAACCACAGACATCATCGCCCTGTGTTTATGGCTGTTTCCTTAGCATTACAACATGGATATTCACCAGGCATGATTTATTCCCAGCCAGTTTTTCTATTTTTGTTCAGCTTTTTACAATTGCTTTTATTAGTTATTCTTTCAGGATGTCTTGGGGAGCTGCCCCATAAAATTATTAATGCTGCTCATTCAAGGGCTCTTTCATGGCTCCTCACAGTTTATGAGATGCATGGGTGGCAATGAAAATTTTTACAGCATCTTTTTGTTGTTGTGTATTTGTTCTATGTGTCATTCTGTTTTGGGGGTAAAAAAGACAAACTTCTAAAGAACATTATGTACTTCAGATCTGGCACAGCACCAGGGTGTGGGGGGACGGGGGAGGCATTGCCCCATTAGGTGGAGGATGATCTAACCGCCCCTTCAGCTCCCCTCTCTGTTTTCATTGCTGCCACACTGTTCCAGTGAGTTTCTGGAAACCTCCAAGGCCACACATCTGTCTGCCTCTGGCGCAGTTCTCATCAGTCCTGGGCTGTTTTTTTCTCCCTAACTTTTAAGCACTGTCTCTTTGTATTCTGAGATACACACTTAGTCTGAATTTTCATCCAGCTCAGTAGTATGAGTCTTGTTGACTTATTGGCCAGGGAATATTACCTTAATTCCTCCTCCTCTTTTCCTCTGTCTCTAGATGATAACTGGAACCAGGACACTTACATGTGCGTATTCTACTTCTGACTTCTCTGTGCCCAGACTCACATCCTTGACCGGGATATCTATCTGCAGGGCACCTCAGATGCATTTTCTTTTTCAAATGCATCTGTTCTAAAGTGTTTCCTCTCCACACTTCTTCTATCCAATTGTTCCAAGCCTGTCTTGAGAAATGACCCCCCGCCTTGTGTTCAGTTATTAAACGCCAAACTTAGGAGCTAAGACTCATTTTGTATTCCTTCATGTTGAGACCTGGACTAGTCTAAGGCTTTTCCTGAGGCCCTGCTAGACAGAGAAGAAACATAGTTCTTTCTCTAAAATCTGGAACATGCTAAGCAGGATCAGTATTGGCCTGGGGTCAGGGCTTTGGGGAACTGTGACTTCTGATAATAAGAAGCCTTCTCTTCTCACCACAGGGGGGCTATGGTCCCAAGGCCACCATGTGCTTGGTCTGTAGAGATGGCCTGTTTGCCTTGTGCAACACTGATTAGCTTTCCACTGACTGCCTCCCATGAGAGTTTCTTCCGACCTTGTCCCATCTATTCCCTGAAAATAGTATATAAGACGCTGTACCTCTTAATTAGCTCATTTGGCCTAAGACACAGCTTGTGCAAAAACTCCTGAGCTTAGATATTCTGTCATATTTATCTCTGATCTCCTGGACTGTCTTCCTCAGGGCCCTGTCACTGGTGTGTGAGGAGCTGGTGCCTGGGTATGGAAGAAAGAGTAGGTTCGGCTGCAGTATAGAGTTGCATGAGGGAAATCAAATAAGAGGGCGACCTGAAGAAAGGCAAAGATGATTCGGCAATAAAATATAGGGCAACTGGAATCTTCTTTTAATTAATTAACTTATTTTACATCCCCACCACAGCTTCCCCTCCCTCCTTTCCTTCCACCCCTCCCCCCTTCTCCCCTCCTTTCCTAATCCACCCCTCCTCTATAATCATCCAGAAATGGACAGGCCTCCTATGTGTGGCCGTGGGTCTCTGAATCTGCCTCCATCAGTCACTGGAAGGCTTTCCAATGGCAACCTGGGCTGTCACTGATCTGATCATAGGAGATGGCTATGCGTCCACTGCTGCCAAGAGTCATAGCTGGGGCCGTCCTTGTAGACTCTTGGGAGTTTCCCCTGCATCAGGCTTCTGCCTGACTCTGTAATCTCCAGTCATCTCTCTCAACACTGTGCCCCTCTACCTCCCCTCCAGCCTGATCCCACAACAGTTCCCATGTTCACCTGCCCCTAGTCCACTCAGGAGATCTCCTCTGTTTCCCTTTTCCAGGGAGATCCCATGTCTCACCTTGGACACTCCTTGTTACTCAGCCTCGGTCTGTGGATAGTTAGCCTTTACTTACAGCTAATATCCGCTTGTGAGTGAGCACATACCATGTTTATCTTTCTGGGTCTGGGTTAGCTCACTCAGGATGATTGGGACATTTATCCCCTTAGATGCTTCCTTTGCTTCTGCATTCTAGTTCTTATGATGCATTGCTTAAGTGCTTCGAAAAAAATGCTTAGAAAATCTTCCCTAAAATCTGGTTCTTAAAAAAAGGTTCTGTAAATTTAAAAACATGGAGAAGTATAGATAAATGTTTAAAGACAAAAAAAAAAAATCATCTAGGAGGACCAAGTGGTTTCCTGTTGATAGGTTTTCACTGTGAAACTGGATTAGAGATTGTTTAGATCCACAGCCTAGAGTCGATTCAACTGCCCTGCAAATCTGTCTACTCCAAAACAGACTCAGGGATCAAAGACAAAAATAAAAAACCAGAGAGAGAGAGAGAGAGAGCACCCTGGGGATGAGGAAGTGACATGGATTCTTAAATTGCTTTCACTTTATGATGCCTCAGAGAATGAGGGGGGGAAAAGTTCCACCAACAACGGCTTCTGCCCACTTAGCAGAGCAAAATGCACCTGTGGCTACAGGAGATTTTACAGCAAAATGGAGTAAGAGAAAGCAGAGAGTATCAGTGGTCATGTAGCTCCGGCTGCAGCTGCATTAGCCTCTAGAGGAGTAGTAGTAGTAGTAGTAGTAGTAGTAGTAGTAGTAGTAGTAGTTGTGTGTGTGTGTGTGTGTGTGTGTGTGTGTGTGTGTAAGGTCACCAGAGCAGCAGCAGCAGCAGGCAGAGTGACTGGAAAGGCCCCAGACCCTGAAAACAAAAGTTTTAAGTGTTTCCCATCTTTAATTTTCTTTTCTATTTTCAATCCTGTTCATCATTTCGACACATCTGGTTTTACATGGTTAAACTTCTAAAACCTAATTTCTAAATTATCTCTTACCTGCTAATAGGGTAATGAGTTCCCTCTCAGCTAAAGCAAAATTTGCTGCCAAATTGTTCTAGGTTGTTGAAGCCTTACACTGATTTTGGGGCTATGGGATTTGGCCCTTCCATAGGAGACTCCGTATATCCATAACTGCTGCTCTGGGTCAGATGGTCCCTCTGCCTGTGTGACAGAAAAAAGAACAAAACAGCCTAAGATATAAATACATAAGGCTAAAAACTAAAACTAAATGGGTGGCATTCCTTAGACTTAAAGGGTGAAGCTTTTTTTTCCTCTCCCATTACCCTCTCAACTGTCTTGAGGTAAAATGATGTTTTATGTTATGATTTTAGTGGTTTGTTTTGTCTTAATATTGAGATAGTCTACATGTATCACTAGCACACAAAGATTGACAAATTTCAACAACAAGTCAAAGGCTAACTACGGCTGTTGCTACAGAAGAGCTGTGAAAGTCAGCTTTGCTGAGTTTACCGACTGCCTAAAGAGATGACTGTTCATTTAGATAAAAATATTATCTATGCCTTTCAATATGACACATACATACACACCACTCTTAAAGGAATTTAAATGTATTTTTGACCTCTTTAAGTACAATTATTAAGCAAATAAATTTTTAAAGACCAAATACAGGGCTTCTGCCCTATATTCTAAATGGAATAACTTCTATCTTTTTACCTTCAACTGTGCTGGCCTAAACAACCACAAAGTGCTTGTAAAATATTAATACTCCTTTAAAATAAAAAGTTAAGCAGGCCACCCTAACCAGTTTTATTTAAAAATAAATAAAAAGGAGAGATCTATCTATATAACTATTCTGTCTTATGTCATTACAATATTATAAAGATAAAAATCATTTCAGTAGGTAAGAATTTGTATATAAAGATTAAGATAAATACATGCTAATAAAATAAAAGACCTAAAGGCTTTTTAAGTTATAAAGAGCCAAGGAAGTTGTTTAAGGTATATAGAGAATGTAGACAGAAGTTTCTGTCCCACTAGAAACTCTCAGATATCCAGCAGCCCTTTTCCAAATAATTTACTCCCAAAAATAATTGACTCAGAGGGTTAATAGTACTTGTAAATTCTCAGGCAGTAGCTCAACCTTATAACTAACCAGCTCTTACACTTAAATTAATCTATAATTCTTATCTGTGTTTAGCCACGTGGCTTGGTACCTTTTCTAGTCCAGCATTCTCATCCTGCTTCCTCTAAAGTCTCTGTCCTTCCTCTTCCTGGATTCTCCTAGTCTGGTCGCCTAGCTTCTATTTACTACCTGGCTACTGGCCAATCAGTGTTTTATTAAACAAATATGAGTAACAAATCTTTACAGTGTACAAGAGCATCATACCATAGGAAGAGAATGAGACTTATCTTTAAATATAAGTATATGATATTCAAATTTCTAAGGTCTAAGATTAACAATTATAAAAAGACTGGCTAAATGTAGGTCAAATCAAGGTTTATTTAAAATTATCTGGCTATTAAAATATTACTGAGCCTCTGGATGCTTCTTATGTGGTATCTGCATCATTCTAACTATACTGGGACATCATGACCCACCTTTTCTATCCGTGGGTGTCGTCTATTGCTACAATGAAACACCATGACCAAAAGCAAGTTTGGGAGTGTTATTTGGCTTACATTTCTACATCATTCTTTATTGCTGAAGGAAGTCAGAACAGGAGCCTGGAGGCAGGCACCCTTGCAGAGGCCATGGAGTGGTGCTGCTTACTAACTTTCTTTGCTTGTCTTGCTCAGGCTTGCTTTCTTACAGAACCCAAGACCACCAGCTCAGCCTTCTGCTTCTGGATCAGATGTAAGCTCTTAGCTATTGCTTTGGTGCCATGCCTGCCTGCCTATTGCCACATCCTTCCATGAACTATGATCTCCTAAATAAAATGTTTTATTTTATAAGTTGGCTTGGCCATGACATTTTGTTATAGCAATAGGATAGTAACTAAGATTCTGCATCACTAGCTCTGAAACATTTCGAGTCTCTTTATGAAGTTAGCAACCTATGAACAGGGCTGGCTCTTACTAAAAGCTATTCTTCTCTTCCCTTCTACTCCCCAATCTAATAAAATAAATGCATAAAATAATGAAGAAAAGTATTTTAAGCTTTTTGCTGCCTAATCAGAAATTCCAGTGTTCATACTTGCCCCATTGGCCACTGTGTTAAAATATTGCTATTGTATGAGATATCTTGGGGTGAAAAAAGGATTGATGAGATCCTCCCCATGAGTGTCTGATCAGTGCCTGGATGAGGATGTGAAGATCAAACCTGGGCTCTGAGAAGCTGAGAAAATGGGCTCTACTGTGATTTCAGTGAGATCAAAGATGGTTAGCAAATGAGGTACCAACGTTTTAGCTCTGCCATTCCATTCTTTCCTAACATTAGTTTATTTCTCTACAATCAAAGGTCTTTTCACTTCTGGATTTATGAAATTCAGCAAAATATACAGCTGTAAAGGCAAATGTTACCTTACTGATTTGGAATGGATTCTGGCAAGCCTTCTCAGATAAAGACACAAAAAATTCTTTGTTCGTTTTTATGAAGAGCCATTGTGGTGCTTTGAGACCCATTCTAAATCAGCCAAAGTAAGAGTCTGTGTTTCTGATAGGTGTTGGCTTTGCAAAACCGGGAAAATGAGACCCACATTTTCTATAACCTATGAATGCACAAGTGATTCGTTCTTCAGCTCAGGATGGAAACATTTATTTTTGGACTTTTTGGTTCTTTCTGCATTAGCTTCACAAATTTTCCTCAGTCAGATGTAGCTCTGTTGGATGGGCCTAATTCACAAGAAACATCATGATAAATGAAGTAACATGTCCAGCTATGAATCCCTGTAAATATTTATGTGACAATTATGCCATCTACAAAGATTTCTTTCTGAAATTGTATGTTTCTGAAACTGTCTTCTTTAAATGGCGGGTGACAGTGGTCATTTGGTTTTGCAATGTTACATTGAAACTTGAAAAGGAAAATGCTCCTTTTTATCTGTATGATTTCTCCCCTCACAGAGCAGAGAGCCTGGTATTGTGGGACCAGTGACCCAGGCACCACACTGCATGGATGGATATTTTCTTTATAGGGTCAAGCATGAAGTAAAGACGAGAGAGCCTGCAGTGTTGTGCATGTGGTTTATCTTCTTAACTCATTGACATTCACTCTCCACATTGAGATATTAGAAGGGATTGGTTCTCTGTTTCCTTGGGTAGATCAAGCTATTCATGTGACTTTTTTTTTCCCCTCACCGAGAACTTAAGTCTGTTTGGTTAGGTCACCAGCACACTGAGGGCCACCTTGAGCCACCACATGGAAGAAGGCCATTGCCACTGAGAGATCTTCAACCTTAACCTCTGACACTGTGAGATGAAATCAACATCCTTTTTTCATGTTAGCCAGTGTGTGTAATGGTGTTGTTTTCAGCAGGAAATAGAGGCAGGCTTGTTGTTTAAAATTAATTCAAGATGTCACCCACAGAATAGTGAACCAAGCATGGTGCCAAGTAAGCATCCATGTGACAGTGCCCATTACAGGCCTGAAGCTGGCCTGGCCTATGTCCTTATTTCAGACTTCTAAGATATGGCTTCTTAATGAGAAAGAAATGTTGTGAACCTGCCTGTTCTTGTGTGAAGAACAGCTAAAAAGAACAATCCTTCTCTAGTTACTCATGCTGGTTGTAACAACAAAAGGAAGAAATCATGTTCTTCATGTGACTGCTGTCCCTGTGCAAGAGAAGAGAGGGTGTGAGGAGGCCAGTGTCCTAGTGTAAGGGGACATGAAGACAATGTCCTGGTGTAAAGAGATGTGAGGACAACATCCTAGTGTAAAGGAACATGAAGACGACATCCTTGTGTAAGGGTTTCCCCTGCCACTGACTTCTTGTTTACCTTGGGCTCTTTGAGCAGGAGCAACAGGATTATCTGTAGATCTATACTAGGCAATGCAAGTAGTTCAATGCTGCTCTTCTAGACCATGCCTGGAGATCCCCTCAAACACTGGGGGAGGGGGGCACTGTAATAACCACTACATGTTTCACTGAAGAAACAGGCAAATAGAATAAGGGGAAGTCAAAACTGAAAGGTAAATCCATTTTCAGAGAGGCATAAAGCAAAGAAACAGGAAGGATGTGACACAATCATCTGCCAGCTCTGAGCCATCATCATCTGCCCGGCTCCTCTATAAATGGAATCCAAAGCCACAGAGATGTGGGGTGTTTGAGAAAGAAGTCAGAGTCTTTGAGGGTTTTTTTAAAAACTTTTTTCTTTTGAGATAAGATCTTACTATGTATCCCTGCCTGGCCTTTAACTCAAAATATTTGTTAAGCCAAAGTGGCAAAATTTGGGTGTTACATTCTTTCTACCTTTACCAGATTTTGTTAATTTACTTAACCATTGAAGGACACCTGGTTGTTAACCTTTTTTTGTAAGTACTTCCAAAGAGGTCCATCAAAACTCTCTCCACTCAAAAAATGTACATAGTGCCTCCAAAAGGAATCCTTCTGAGTAAAATTTGTTCATTGTTACCATCAGAATATTATTAGGCTTTGAAACAAAACAAACCATCAATGGGAAAAATGTCTCTAAATGCAGCTGAACAGTGATCTTGATCATCTTCAGCTCATTTCCAGCATACTAGTTTGGAACCAGTAGCATAAAGATTCTCTCTCTCTCTCTCTCCCTCCTTCATATTCTCTCTCTCTTTCTCCTTCCCTCCCCCCTCTCTTGTGTATATGTGTAGGTGAGTGTATGCCATGTGTGTGCAGTACCTGAAGAATACAGAAGAGGGCATCAGATCCCTGGACTGGAGTTAGAGGCCTTTGTAACACACTGGACATGGGTGCTGGGAATTGAATTTGGATCATTTGCGAGAGCAGTACACACCCTTAACTGCTTTATCCTCCACATCATTCACATAGGTTAGAAATATGTGAGACTTCAGTCGTACGGGAAGCCTCTGCTTGCATAAAATCTAGCCTATATAGGAAATTTCCTGTCCTATTAAAGAAGAGCTGTGTGACTCATTTAGGATGAAACAACAATAAAAAAGGCTCATTAGAGATTGAAGTGGAATGCTTTATATAGGGCGAGTGAACAGACAATGTCTTAATGATTTATTGGCAAGGAAGACCTGGCAGAGAGCAGTAGATGGTTGAAAGGAAATAGCAGAAAATGGAAGCGGAGTTAAAAGGATGTGAGTTTGTGCTCAGGACCACAAAGCAATGCAATAAAGTCCCTAATAGATACAGGGGATGCTAAGGAGTACTGTCAGAGCTGTGCTGCTTCACTGGGTGTGTACAGAATGGGACAATGAAGGAGCATTCTATGTATTATCATTGTGATGGGAAACACGGCAATGTTAACATCTATTGGTATTTGGGAGTAGTTTCAAAAGACATTGGATTTCTTTTCTTTCTTTCGTTTTTTCTAAGCTGAAGCCAGGAATACTTTCATGGCAAGTGTACTTAACTAGACAACATTCCAGACTTTAAGTAGGGAGACCTCTGGCTAAATAATCTAGTGGACTTTCAGTTCAATTTGTACCTTTTAAAAAAGTGTTTGCTCTGCCTCCTTAGGACAGTAGACAGTCTGGCCAATGAGGTGTTCGCAGGGCTGGAGGGATGGTCCTGCAGTTAACATTGCCTATTGGTCTTCCAGAGGACCCAGCCTGGATTCCCAGAGCCAGAGTCGGGTGACTCACAACTGCCTATGACTCCAACTCCTAGGGGCTCAGAAACCTCTGGCCTTTTTATGTACTCCCACATATGTGTGCCTGCTCACAGACACACAGATACACACACACACACACACACACACACACACACACACACACACACACATACCAATAATAAACCAAAAAGAGAAACAAGCTACACACCTGTGACATATATCTGCAGAGACCCTAGGTCAGTCTCATGGAGGCCCCTGGTTGTCACCTCAGTCTCAGTGCACCTCTTTGAACCCTGCTTAGTTGAGTCTATGGTTTTCTTATGCTGTCTTTAATGCCGCTGGCTCCTACAATCCTGCATTCCCCTCTTCTACAAGATTCCCCAAGTACCACCCAAGGCTTGGCTGTGGGTCTCTGCATCTGTTTCCATCAGTTGCTGGATGAAGCCTCCCTGATGACTATTGGGCTAGGGCATTAATCTATGAGTATAGCAGAATATTATTCAGAATCATTTCATTGGTGTGCTTTGCTTTGTTTTTTGCCAGTCATGTTTGGTTCTTCCCAAGGTCTCTGGGTTATCCAGCCTCTGGGTCCTGGCCCTACAGGCAGTGTCCAGGGGTGGGCTCCCTCTCATGGCCTGGGTCTAACAGTAGGAGCAGGGTTTATGTCTGAATCTTTTTTTTTTTTTAACTTTTGGGACCCTATTTCTCATTCTGGGTTCCCTTGTTCAGCCTTAATATGAGGGGAGGTGCCTAGTCTTACTGTAACTTCATATGCCATGTTTAGTTGATATCCATGGGAAGACAAACGGGGCGGGGGGGGCAAAAGAAAGGTAGAAAGGAGGGACTGGGAAGAGAAGAGGAAGGAGAAACAGCAGTAGGGATGTAAATAACAACAACGATAAAATAGAGAGGCACTTGGACCAGGACTTAGAGAAGATTGAGCCTGTGTCAAAAGACCTCTTCATGTTCTCAAGAGAACTGGAAGCCTCAGTGGGCTGGAATGTTGGCGTGCCACTCTGAAATTCAAAGAGATTTTCCTAAACACAGATAATATAAAATTTTCCAAGTGCCATCAGACCTGTAATTACTGTAATTATCAAGGTGCTGTGAAATGTTGTACAAATTCAAGATGTCAAACTTTTAAACTAAAGTCTGTCTCCACCCACTGTAAACACAGGCTCAGGCTTCTGTGAAAGGCCCAGCTTAGCATTTACTGTCTCTCTACAGGCCTCTTATTTGGCATGCCCTAAAAAGTACATCAAAAAGCAGACAAATGTTTACGAAGGCATTCCTTAATGGATGCTAAAGCAATGGGCTTCCATGGTTTCATAGGCTGAGCTAATGGGACAGGGTGTGTAGGGTGTGTATTAATAATTAAAAATAGAGACATATGAAACTCATTTCCTGCTGGATCAGATTCCTTAATGGAGGGGGGATGATTTGGTTTCCTTCACTCTCCCCTGGGTTGGAGTGAGACTCTTGAGTTCTGGAATTCTGAACTCTTGAATGTCCTTTGTGCCACTGGGTGTCTAAAGCCGCAGGCCCCTGAAGACTGGAGGTTTCTTCTTTCTGAAGGCAGAATTGAAGAGCTGGGCAACTGAAGGAATAGCAGCCCCAGGTACAGGCGCTGCTTGTGCACTATCCCCCCAAAATGCAATAGTTCCAACCCCCTTTCTCCACTCAGCCTCTACTGCCTGACAGTTTCTCAGAGCCCACCCTCCAGGCAAGAGGTTAGAAGATTCCTCTCTGGGAAACTTCTGATCAGTCAAAGGAGTAAGATTCTAATATGGAGTTCTGGATGCAGAAGAGGAGGAGTCTGCTCTGGACTGAGAGAAAAGATTAAAATACACGCCACTCTGGACATAGTGACGTTCACCTTTAATCTCATCAACTAGAGAGGCAGAGGCAAGTGGATCTCTGAGTTCCAGGCTAGCCTAGTCTACAGAGTGAGTGCCAGGACAGCCAGGGCTTCCTAGAGATCCTGTCTTAAGAAACAAAACAAACAAAACAAAACAAAAAAACCAAATGTCTATGCCTGGGGTGGTTTGGATAAGAATGACTCCCACAAGCTCCCATAGTTGAATGCTTAGTCACTGAGAGTGGAACTCTTTGATAGGATTAGAAGGATTAGGAGGTGTGGCCTTGTTAAACAAAGCATGTCACTGAGGATAGGCTGCGAGGTTTCTAGAAGCCCATGCCAGGCCCAGTATCTCTTTCTGCCTTTGGAGTAGGATGTAGATCTCAGCCACTTCTCCAGCACCATCCTGTCATCCCAGTTGTCATGCTTCCCACCATGATGACACTGAACTAAACCTCTAAAATCATGGGCAAGTCCCAATTAAATGCTTTCTGTTATAAGAGTTGACTTGGTCATAGTGTCTCTTCACAGCAATCGAACAGTGACTGAGCGATGATGACCAGTGATGTGGAAATATAAGACAAATAACGGCCGCCTCCCCAAGTGGCCTTGGCCTAAGACAATGCCTGTTGTCTTTCCAGTCAGTTTTTAGTTTGCCCTTAGTAGGGAGTGCTAGTAAGGAAAATAGAATTATTGTCCTCTGTGAGCTTACAGTTCACCAAAAGTCATAAAATATATAAAGTATATAGCGTGTTAAAAAAATTACAAACACGTTCCATAACAATTTGGTGTTGGTTATGAAATGTCATTTCAGAAGAGTATTTGATTGAGGTCAAATAGGCTGTATAATAACACCAAACACTTCCACATGACCTCTTTACCAGGAAGCATCTTCTCTGAACTGCTTTCTGTTTCTGAAAGGAACCTGCCAATTCTGTCCTGTTGCCTTTGTTGTATGCATTCACTGACCTGTAACAGTTGGCCAGGCAACTTCAGTAGATCAGAAAGCTTTGACTGTGTTTAAAATCCATTGTATAAGCCTCACTTTCTTATTTCCAAATGCCATGCAGGGAGAAAGAGGCTTCAGGTTAAGAAAACCCAGTCCTTTGTACTGCTGGGCTCATAAACAGGGCCTCTGAGAGAACTCACTGGTTAATGATTGAAAGGTTGGTGAGCAAGTTTGAACTTGGCATGACAAATCTAGCTTGCAACCTCAAGGGCACACACTTGAGTCTCAACAGCATTCGACCACGTGGATGCTGGTCTGTTGCATTACCATGGCCATGCCTAGTCTCCAGATTACAAAGCCTTTTCCAACCACAAAAACATGTTGTTAATATTATAGGAACAGTCTTACACTTTTTGCTAAGCAGAGAGAAATCTAATTTCATGATTGTAAGAATATGAATTAAACTTAATGAAGGTGGATAAATATTATTTAGCTATCTGTATTTTTTTTTTAAAAAAAAAAATCAGATGATTACTAATGCAATAAGGTTAAAAGCACTTCTGTCCCCGCCTAGAGATTTTTCTTCTTAAAAGACATGGAAATGCCTCTGGTCTCATCTGCAACTTAAAATCAGGGTGTGAAAAACAATTGTGACAGACATGGTGATATATGCCTTTAATCCCAACATTTGAGATACAGAAGCAAGTGGGTCTCTGTAAGTTCCAGGCCAGCCAGGACTGCACAATGAGACCTTGTCTTAAAATAGGAAAGGTATAAGCCAGGCGTGGTGCTGCATGCTTTTAATGACAGCACTTTCGTGGCAGAGGTAGGCAGGTCTGTTGAGTTTGAGGCCAGTCTGGTCTATAAAGTGAGTTCTAGGACAGCTAGAGAGAAATACTGTCATGAAAAGGAACAAACAAAACACTTTTGTTTTCTATATGTTCCACACACACACCATATACACATACTTGTATGTATGGGACATAATTTTATTCTTTATTTCAGTTTAAGTCATTTGTCTGGGAAGCGCTCCCTGATACCCCAAGAAAGGATACAAATTTTAAAACAATAGTGAACAAAAATTCTAACATCAAAGTAGTAAATTAATTTTTTTAGAAAAGTTAAATTGCAGTTTTAGTTACTTATCGTGTGTGTATGTATGTATGTTTGTATATATGTGTGTATGTGTGTGTATGTGTGTGAAGGGGGTTTGTTGAGTGTGCCATGGTGTGCCTGTGGAAGTTAGAAAAGAGGAAATTGCTTTTCTCCTGCGTGTGAGTTCTGTCATGAGGCTTGGATGTGGTCATCATTTACCACTGAGACATCTTTGTGGGTATGCAATCACAAATGCTATTTAAAGCTTTGTTTATTCATTTTTTAAAAACAAATGAATCTTTCTTCTTCCTCTTCCTTCTTTTTCTTCGTCGGGAAAACACCAAATAGCAATGATGCTGTTATACCAGGAAGGCCTGGTGAACCTGGGGTCCTGGGCTTAGGAGGCCACTGAGGATTCCCCAGAGCAGGATTTGGCAGGGGTCTTGGGGCCATAGTCATGGTCAAGGTCGTGGTCAAGGCCGTGGTAAAGCTGAAGTGTATTCCTGTCACCAAGATGTGCTGCCTGGCCAAGGGCATGAAGTTCAAGTCCCCAGAGATCTACCTGTTCCTCCTGCCTACTAAGGAATACAAGATTATTGACTTTCTCCTGGGAGCATCCCTAAGGGTTGAGGTTTAACAATCATGCCATTGCAGAAGCTGGCTGACCAGCTAACCAGGTTCAAGATCTTCATTGTTATTGGGGACTACAATGGTCATGTTAGTCTTGGTGTCAAGTCCTCCAAGAAGGTAGCCACTGACACCCAAGGGGTCATCTTGTCCAAGCTTTCCATTATCTCTATGGCAACTGGGGAAACAAGATTGGCAAGCTCTATACTGTTCCCTTCTGGTGACAGGCCACTTGGCTTTGGGTTGGTACATCTCATCCCTGTCCCCAGAAGCACTGGCATGGTCTCTGCCCTTGTGCCCAAGAAGCTATTGATGATGGCAGGTATTGATGACTGCTACACATCAAGGGGCTGCACTGCCACCCTGGACAATTTTGCCAAGGCCACTTTTGATGACATGTCCTAGATCTACAGCTACTTGACATCCAAACTCTGGCAGGAGACTGTGTTCGCCAACTCTCCTAATCAGTTCACTGACCATCTTGTGAAACACTCACCAGAGTCTCCATTTAGATAACCCAGGCTACAGTTGAAATGGCCACATAAAGGTTTTTATATAAGAAATACAAATTAAGTCTGAAAGTGAAAGTAAATTAAGTCTGGAAGAGAGAAAGAAATCTTACATGAAAATTGCTACAACCCTTTAGAAAATATTTTTTCAGTTGCCCTTAAAATGTTTAGAAAGGTAATTCTACTAAAGAGTAATCTAAGGGAAACATCTGAAATGTGAATTCTTTTTTACATGTAGTGATCATAATATTATTTACAGCAGCAAAAATTCGAAAATAAGGTTTATATAAAAATTACATAAATAACAGCTTGGAATATTATGCTGCCATTAAGATGACATTTACTATGGTAAATGAGGAAACAACACACACACACACACACACACACACACACACACACACACACTCTATAGAGAACTGCCCCATTGTGTTAAACATCCCACATGCGGGACAATGTGCTCACAAATGCTCTGATTCTATTCAAAATAACCTCACTGGGTCTTTCAACTCATAAATGTCTAAAATTTGTTTATCCAGTCAAATGCTGGAACATCGAAATTATATTTCTTGTTACAACGGTCGTAAAGGAGAGATATAATCTATGAAATTTACTCAATCATTTTTTTTCCACCCTTGTCTAAATTCTGTCAAGGCTGACTCACTGGTGGTTGGCTGGCAGGCTGTTGTCTAGAACCCAAACCAAAGGTCAAATTCAGGGCAGCAAAGAGGAAGGAAGAAAGTGCTTAGGCCACCAAAGCAGCCACAGCGGAAGGTATGAGTTGAAGTCTGCAAGTCTGAGTCCTTAAACCATCTCCTAGCATGACCACACTTTCAGCTGTCTGCTTGTGGCTTTTGTCCTTTGAGATCGCCTGGGTGTGCTTATCCTGTATAAAAAGTCATCATGAGTAGGCGCCTTATTCTCCTGCCCCAGTATAAATAAATCTTGAATTCTCCCAGCTGGGTAGGGGCCAGACCTGAGCCTCGACCATCAGGACCAGAAAGTTGTACCACAAGATGCACAGAGACGTATCCTAGCAACCAGAGCAACTGGACTCCAGTGTTCACACAACACATGGGTTTGAAAGACAGTACTGTCCCCATTAAATAGCTAAGCAGCTGTATTATTCTTAGAGATGTCTGAGGCAGGAACTGGAAAAAGTGTTTCCAGTTTTATAACAAAAATATAATTATTTTGGTTTGTGGGTTGTCAACTGCTGCAAACTTAATGTGAAAGAGAATCAGAAATGTTTGATTTAATTACTTTTTTGATGAAGGCATGTCTTTGATAGAGAATCATGATAAATATTAACTATGCATTAAAGACCAGATCTGCATTTCCCCTGAAAATTAGGCTGAAAATAAGGATAAATGGAATCCACATTATGAATACTCTAAAATGTTTAAAATTTATATTTTAATTATGAATACATATTCATCAAAGATGAGTAAAATGATTTCACTCACCCATGAACTCAGCACCTGCAGCCAAATGAACTGTAGCTATTATTAATACATTGACATGAAACTCTTCATGGTTCTTTTCTTCTACATCTGTACACAAATATAACATTTCGTTATTTCAAAATAGGGCGATTCTAGCAAATATATGAGTTACTGTCTTAATTATTTTTTTATTGTTGTATAAAGACACCATGACCAAGGCTTATACTTTCAGAGGGTTAGAGTCTGTGAACAACATGGGAGGGAGCATGACACAGGTGGGCGTGGTCCCAAACCAGTAGTTGAGAGCTTACATTTTGACCCATAAGTAGTTAGAACAAGCTAATTAGGAATGGTGTGATCTTTTGAAACCTCAAAAGACCCACCCAAAGACACACCTCCTCCAACAAGGCCACACCCCCTGTCATCCCCAAACACCAATGGGAACCAAGTATTCATCTATATGAGCCTATGGGGCCATTGTCATTCAAATCAGCAGCCTAGCGTATTGTTAACAACTTTTGTTGTTAAGTTAACAACGTAAGTTATAACTTACCACAGTTATAACTGTGGTAATAACTATATAGATCTACCACAATATTTTTGTAATAGCTGTACACATCTATCTTCAGTATGGTCCATTTGGAATATTTATAAGTCAATGCTTTGCTTTGACTCTTGACTCTTAGCAAAGCATATAATAAACCAAAGTGCATTATGATCAGTAATCTTATCTATTATACTTTGTTATGTTATTATTATAATTTGCTTTGTTACAGATCTCATGGCAAGTTTTTCTTTCATTTGCTTTTTTTCTGACTTTAAAAAAATGGTATAACTTGCTTTTTATAAGTTCAGGCTTTTGGATGGTGCTTATAATTATTCTGAATAGGTCCAAAATTGATGAGGATATTTATATATTAAATTTATAAAATGATTCAGGAACTAATACATTTGCATTGATGCCTTTTTCCTCCAGTTGTTCTCTTTTGTCTTTGATCCAAGCAGCAGAGGACTCCTCATCCAAGCCTACATATTCTGTCTTGAATTTATCCACTGTCATTTGATATTTACTTATGATAGTGTGTAAACACTGTTGTTGTTGTTTCCAAGGAAACACAGTCCTATGTAGACATCCACATTTCTGTGCTTGTTTTGTAATTAAGTATGCTGGCTTCTAAAAATAGTTTCCCACCCAAGTTGTGTCGATCACATGTGAAGCAGAACCGTGGAGTTTGGTTTCCAGCCCTCTACCTCAGTCTTATATTATGAGAGTCATTTCCATTTCCTTGAGTATGAATGGCCAGTTCACCAAAACAGAATGAGTGTGAGGCTGTAAGATATCTGTATGACTCATCACCTGTGTAAGCAACAGCTGCACATCCCTAAACCATGCTCTCCAGAGATAGAACATTAAAGGGGGCTACTGTGCACTGATGCTAGCTAGTGCTTTCTGTGAAGATGTCCTGTTCAGTGCATTTAGTTTCTTCATTTTACAGATGAAAAGTTGAGTACGAGAGGGAATAAATGCATCATCTACTCATTCACTCATTCTGTCATTTGGTACAGTGGTTCTCAACCTTCCTGAAGTTGTGACCCTTTAATACAGTCCTCTGGTTGAGGTGACCCCCTACTGTAAAATTATTTTTGTTGCCACTCCATAGCTGTAATTTTTTTTTACTTTTATGAATCATCATGAAAATATCTGTGTTTTCTGATGGTCTTTGGTGGCTCCAAAAGAGTGGCAATGTGCATTTTTAGAACCATTGAGAATACCTACTGAGAATCTAGTATGTATTGGCACCTACCAAGCACATAGCTTTCTCTTATGACTATGACCTAAAAGTCCTTGTCTTCACACAATGGTTGTTTTATTTTATTTTTTTTTTAAGGAGAAGTAATAGTAAATTATCTTGGGTACACATGGCCAAGCACTGAAAATGCCAAAAAGGCAAAGTTTAGTGAAAACATGGGAGACACTGAACTCTGCAATGCACTAGCACCATCTCCACTGTTCCTGGTGTTTTATTCTGCAGCTGGAACCAAGGAGGAGGTGAGTATAGTCTCTCCAAAATGGAGAATGAGGGCAGCTCCTGTCATTCAACCTTCGTGACACAGGAAGCAGAAACTGGAGCAAGCATTGGGTGTGTCCTGCCCTTCCACAGTCATGCCCGGTGCATCATGGGCATGATGGGATTGCAGCCGCTCTGTTTTGTTTCCTGTACTGATATGAAAATCTTTGTCCGAGGCTCCAGCATCTGGAAAAGGGAGACACTCTCTTTAGTGATATGCTAATGGGATTCCACCTTCCACTGGACTACTGTCTGTGGAAAGAGCAGGTGTAGCTGTCGATGTTCATAACCAGGGGGTGCTCGTTTTACAGAATAGAGATGTGTCCTGATCATCATCCTTTGGGAGCACTGCCTGAAGGTTCTTGTGCCTACAGATCTCCAGAGAAACCGGGAATGTTAGGCAAGCAGGATTATCTTTCCTGGGAGAAAGAAGAAAAACCTGTTCTTTGAACCAGAAAACAGAGAATTGGAGTAGTTAATAGCCTGGTGCATTATCTGTTGGCTCAGGCACATCAAACTCTTACAACCAGGACCAAAGGTGGCTAGTAATCTAAATGACCTTTATAGCTCCCCCAAGCTCCCACCACAGGACCAGAAGTGGCTAACAGCCTAGATGACCTTTACAATATCTATATGACCTCGAGCACACCAGATAGACCCTTAAGCTAGTACACGTAGTGTATCTCTAGAATCCATCTTCTTCAAGGAAATGGCATGTACCCTGAGTTGAGTTTAAATATAATGATGTTTCCTTGTGCGATGGATATTGTATTACACCAGGAAACATTTTTTCCGAGTTATACTGAACTTGAATATTTTAGGAATCAACCCTCATGTCATTAGACTCTCCCCAAAGTCTGATCCAGGTTGATGAAGTCAATCTGCACTGGGTTTTTATTCTTATATCTTTGTAGGGTTCCTTTCCCTGTATGACACCTGCAGCGATCCTCTGAGGCATCCTCTGGAGAGAGCTGTGCCCCCAGCATGGGTCCCTCCATAGCCCAAGGCCAGATCCAGTTGTGTACAGGTAGCTATAACAGTGACCAGGCTGTATGGTGGGTAGTACCTGGGTTGCAGGGTGATAGGTTCACAGTATAGTCTGCAAATTGTATTTTAACTGGGCAAGCATATATAAACCACCACCACAACAAATGTACTAAAGCCCTGGCCAAGGTTGGCACATCATTATGCAATATGCAGAGCACAGACCTCAAAAAAGCAATCTCTTCCTCCCTGGAAAGCATCCAGGGTGGCTTGACATGTGAGAGCTGATCACAGGAAGGGCATTGAGTACCACACCATTCTGTATGTTCCAACCAGAGGTACAGTAGCTCTTTCTTAGGGACTATACTTTCATTGCTCATTTCAAGTTATGAGAAGTTTCTGGCCCAGCCTAGCCCCTCAGTCCGGACCTGACCACTGCTACTTAGTCCTCCACCAAATGACTCAGATGTTTATATTAATTACATGCTGCTTGTCCTGTGGCTCAGTCATATTGCTAGCTAGATAGCTCTTGTATCTTAATTAAACCCATTTGTATTAATCTGTCTTGCCACATGGCCCATGGCTTACCTATTTATTTATATCTTGCTTCTTGTGTGGGGTTGTTGGATCACATCTCTACTACCTGCTGATCCCTTCCCCTTTATCTATGCTCAGACTTCCCACCTCCTTCTAAAATGCCCTGCCATAGGCTCAAACAGTCCCTTTACTAACGAATGATATTCACAGCATACAGAAAGACATCCCACACCACACTCCCACTGTTTTTCTTTCACATCTTTCCTACTAAAACTAAGTAGAGCAACAAGGATGAGGCAAATTTAGTAAAGACATGGCTGCTGAGATTTTCCTTTGTACTTAACAGGTGGTTTAGTCTGATCAGGCCAAAACTTCCAATATCATCCCAAATTATACTTAAAAACGGGGCTGTTGGCTAGAGAGCTGCTCTGGTTGACTTTGACATAATAAAGTTATATCATACACCTTTGTTACACTCCCATTAATGAAAACAATGCTGTTCTCATTAATTAAGAAACCAGTGGGTACTTGATATACACAGAACATTCTAGAACATCTAGAATGAACTTTAATTTCCTAGTATTCATTCAGATTTTTATTTTTAAGAAAATATTTACATCACTTAATTCTTATAAAATATTTGGAGTTAAAGAGGCTTGCTTTTAGATCAGAGAACTCTGAACATTGTCAGGGATTTGAGTTGCATTTATACAGTTGGTAGCTTAAATACAAGGGAAATATTTCTTTGATATTCACTCACATTTCATTAGTATCTTGGGAGTCAGTTTGAAATTTACGGCTTTAATTTAATCACAGTTAAGTTTTCTGTGTGTGTGTGTGTGTGTGTGTGTGTGTGTTAACCTGCCAAAGAAAAGCAGAAACCCAGAACAAATACAAACAACAAACTAAGCCCACATGGGGCCTCTGTTTTTCTTTCTTTCTGTCACTCTTTGGATGATGAGGGTCAGGAAGAATTGATAGCACACACACTGTGGGAAACTTCACACACTACCTCCCTTTCTTTTGTTTGCTACATCATGCAAAGCCCTGATGAACACAGGGACTTTTTATTGGTTAACAAAGGAAGCAGTAATTCTGTGATCAGGACAAGCAGCTCTCTTGTCCTTTCCACTAATAAGGAAGGGAATAGGCTTCAAATTTGGTGTAGAATATCCAAAATGAAAACTGCATACTGTCCACTACAGCTTCTTCATCTAATTTACTTTCTTCAACACTATAAAAAATATTTCTATAAACTTGTATGTATTTTATCTAAACGGCCTAAAAAAAACCCAAACTACTCAAGAAGAGACACATGGTTCCTTTAGCAAAGTAAACAAGGCAGTAACTTGCCTGTCCTTGGGAATTTAAGGAACAGGAAAAAGAAAAAAAAAATGATTAAGAGGATTTTTTTTTTTTCTTTCTGTCACATGTTATACAGTCATCTTGGAGCCTTCTGTGTGCTGAGCTGAGTGCTGAGCTCTGAGAGAAAAGCATCAGTAGAGCAGCCCTCCTGGCCTGGTGCTGCTCACTTCACAAATGAGATTGACATGCAAACAAATCATTATAATCCTGGGAGACTCAGTCTCTAATCAGAAGCACCCAGTGGGCAGGAGCAACTTCCTCACCCTAAGACCTCAGAGGCAGTCCAGTGGGAGTAGATACAAATCACAACTGAAGGTGCCAGGTTTTCAATTTTATTGATTCCAACCAGTGCTGCATAGATACCCAGCAACTGTTCATTGCCTGCACACATGGGTGGCCAAAGGCTATAAATTGGGTAACTTCTTGAGGGTCTCAGGCACAGTCAGTGTCTATTCAGAGGCCTTCCTAGGGAAATGCTATATTTCTGTCTTTTATAAGTCAGTCTGAGTCTCAGGATGGAGCTAGTGGCCTCTGCCTTCAAAGATCGCAGTGGATTTACAATGCGTCTCTAACTACCAATAACTTACCGAGTGTCATATAAATGCTCTCAGCTCATATATTACCCCTCCCAAAGCCTCTCACTGACAGAGGAGGATTTATACTGAAGCCAATGAAGCTTACGTTTTGAGGCCTCTCACTTGCATGTGTCCATTTTTGCGTCCTGTAGGGTTGGGCAGTGATCAGATTTCTGCCTATGTTTTTGTGAGTGCAGCAATAGGGACATATTTTAAACATAATCAGCTAAAACCCATAGCTACTCTTCCTGTGTACATGTACTTGTGGAGTGTGTGCACACGAGATATACAGCCATGGGGGGCAGTGCATGCCCTGCAGAGGCCACAGCAGGATGTTGGGGTCCTTTTCTGATGTTATTTGCTTAATTTCCTTAACATAGTATCTTTCTTTGAACCTGGAGCTGAGCCAGCAACCCATAAGCCCCAATGATCTTACCCTCTCTGTCCCTCACAGTGTTGGGATACAGACATGTGGCTTTTTAGGTATGTGCTGGGGATTCAAACTTGGATCCTCATCTCTTCACACACTCAGCCATCTCCCCAGCCTGTTCCTTTCCAGCATGACAGTGATGATGGTGCAGCATCTGGTCCATAGATAGCATCAGGGGCCAGACCAGGGCTAGATTCAGCATGAGGCCACTCTGTCTTGACTTCCCTCACCCAGTGCAGGTGTTTCCTGAGAACATCTTCCGTGAGTACCTAAAATCTTCGTCTCAGCTATAATGTCATGTTTGTCTGGGTATGGCCTGTCCTCAGAAGAACCTGAACTTCAGAGAGCAGCAGCTGACATGTGTTTCTCATTGCTGTGCCCTAGTTGCCTGAAGCTTGGTATGTGGCTCATTCCATGGAATGAATCTATGAACCTTGATGTCAATACAAATTCTAGTCTCTTTGAATGTGTTTTCTCTAATCCTCACAACACCAGAGAGGTAGATATTTTTTTTTTATCTCCTATAACAATGAGGAAGGAGATGCAGACATTTGTGTTTTTGCTGAAGGCAAAACCCAGAGAGCTCCTGTTGCTGTTCAGCCTCATCATCCCCCTCTGGCACCATCTTCTGACCCCAAGGGAATGGACCAGCATTCCCCTGTGTTATTTTGACCCACATTTTGGCTGGAACCCTACCTGACCCAGTCTAAAGCTGTGCAGGTGATCTAAGGACACAGCACAGAGAATGAGTCAGCACCAAGGTGAGGACCTTTCCTTGTCCTGTTTCTTCCCTCCCTCCAGATTATCTCCCTGAAGATGAGGAAAGGCGCCCCTCTTCCATGAGAAGTGGTCCAGGCAACTCCACTGAGACACACCAAGTGCTCATGGCAGAGAAGGCTTCTCTCCCTCAGCCATTAAAGCTCTTGCAGAATCCTTATCTCCAGCTCTAAAAATAACCTCTTCCCAGGGTCTCTGACATGTTTTCTTCAAGGGATGCTTCCCACCCTCATAGGACTAAGAGACACTGTTAAAATATATCTTAAGTTCCTCTCTGTTTCACAGCAACCAGCTTGTGACTGCCTATTCCCAGCTCTGTGGAGCTACTGGAGTTTCTTCTTAGAAACATTTCATGACATTTAGTAGTGTGTCATGTGGATATATGTTAAATATTTAATAAATCCTGGGATATCAGAGACACCTCACAGTTAACTCCTAGGTAGACAACTCAGGAAATCCTTGATCCTTGATCCCTTTATCCCACAACTCCAGAGACAGAACTTCTGTTTCTGTGAGTTCAAGGCTATACACCTTTAATCCTAATCTAGATGGGATAGGGAACATAAGGGCTTAGAAACCAGGCAGAATCAGAAGCTACTGACAGAAGCTACCAACAGTAGCACAGGCAGACAAGACCAGGAGTGAGGCTGAGAAAGTTGCAAGACAGTTTGGTGAGAATGGACTGTGGTGTTTCCTCTCTCTGATAGTTCAGCCTTCCCCTGATATTTGGCTCTGAGTCTCATTTATACAAATCAAATTCGTATTACTACATTTGACCCCCAAGAAAAACATACAGTGTCATCATCTGTTACTGCCACCCCAGGGAAGAGTCAGCTAAAATGCAACACCGTGAGTATTTTGAAGTATAACGTTGGGAATGAGATTAGTTCATGTGATACAACTATTCAGCGTTACCTAATTTGGTAATGCTGGTAATTCTGCAAATTAAACATGGAGTTAAATTTTGTGTGCATGTATCAGTGTGCAGTACATGTGTGTGGCTATATGGAGAGGTGTACGTGTGTGCACATATGTATACATGCATGTGGAGGTCAGAAGTCAACTTTGGATATCTTCCTTGAACACTATTTTTTGAAACAGGGTCTCTCAGTGACCCTGGACCTGGCCATTGAGCTCCAGGGATCCATCGATCTCTGCCCACAATCAGTAGGCTGACAGATGTCTGCTATTATGTGTGGCTTTTGTATGTATGTTAGAAACCTGGACTCTGATCTGTGTGCTTCCTTGGGCAGGACTGATCCCCTGCATGAGGGTGGGAATTAGATTTACATGGCAGATTCTAACACACCAGTTTGAACTTTTCAAAGGAGAGAGAGACATCATCAGCTGTTGGCTGGCATTGTTGGGAAGCCACAGAAATGGTCTATTTCCTCTTGGTGTTAGATGTCTTTCCAAGACAGGTCATTAAGATGGATAAGGAGAAGCTCAGGGTAGACAAAGAGGTGACCTCAGAAAAGATGAGGAATTTACATGAAGTCACACAACAGAACCCTGGCCCCAGAAGCAAACTAGTCCCTTCCCAGAGTTGCTCCACACAGCGATTGCATATGATCAATCTCCTGCAGCCCCCAAAAAGGGGAGTCAGCATCATTTGTTTCCTGAAGCAAAGAAACCCATCCTTACTGATTTTTATGGATATGGATGCTTTTCCTGCACATTTGTTTGGGCAATCAATCCTTTTCACAGCAGTGGAAATAACCTGCCCTTACACAAAACTGGAGGATTTAAGACAGAGCTCGTTTGTTCTCGAAGGAAAGGATGGATGCATGGTGAGGAGTGGGAACATGGGATGTCAGGCCCATGGAAGGCAAAGGGGTGGAAAGTGACATTCCATGGCAGCCCAGGACTGGTGAATGACAAGGTTGTGATGGGGAATCTTAAAGGTTGTTTGCAATTTCGAATGCAATGAAAGCCTTCTCTCTGTGATTGACATTGTTGGGGGGCTCGGGGCTTTGTGAGGAGCCCTAGCCATGTTGACTGAGCAGTTTTCAAAGCTGGAGGATGTGTGAGGACCCATGACAGATGAGTGAGGTCCAGTCCTTCTCCTGTTTTCTTTCCCACCCTCTACATCCCTCTAATTTACATCCACAGCCTTTCTCCTTATTAATTCAGCCCCTGCCCACATATAGTCTTCCCTGGGAGTCCTCAGGAGATTAATTCCAGAAGACACTAACATCTCAGCTGTTAGTCCCTTATATAGATGTCCGTATTTACACATCACATTCGAACATTCAGCCTACACAATCCTCCCACATACTTTGTTTTTAATATTATGATTTCTTAGTTTGTTTTTTGTTTTGTTTGTTTGTTTTGTTTTTACAGTGTCTCTAGTAGCAATGTAGCCCCAGCTGGCCACAAACTTTCCTGGTAGCTAAGGATGGCATTGACCTCTTGGTCTTGCTGGCTCCACTTCTACTAAAAGTGTTAGTATTAGAGGCACTCTGCCCCAGGCTCAGGTTCACCCATATATTTTAAAGTACCTCTAGATTGTTTTGAACATAGAAAGACAATGTAAATGGCATGTGATTAGCTGTCCTTTACTATACTGATTGTTCAGGAAATAATTTAAGGCTTTGAACAAGTTTATTTTATTTAATGTATATGAATATTTTACTCCTGCACCATTGATGGATGGGCCTGATACTGGTGATAGCCAGAAAAGAGTGTGAATTCCCCAGAACTGGAGTTACAGGTGGTTGTGACCACAAAGTGACTGCTGAGAACTGAACCCAGGTCCTCCAGAAGAGCATCCAGCATTCTTAACCATGAATGTTTTCCAGTCCTAGGAAATAATTATAAGGTTTTTTTTTGTTTGTTTTTTTTTTTTTTTTTTTTTTTTTTTTTTTTTTTTTTTTTTTTTTTTTTTTTTTTTTTTTTTTTTTTTTTTTTTTTTTTTTTTTTTTTTTTTTTTTTTTTTTTTTTTTTTTTTTTTTTTTTTTTTTTTTTTTTTTTTTTTTTTTTTAAAAAGGTGTGTGGTAGCACTGAGGAGAAGGCTTATCATCGAGACCTGAGAACTCTGGTCTGATCTCACTACCTACACAAAAGCTGGGCATGGCCACTCGTGCCTGAAGTTCTGTTGCTAGGGAAACAGAGACATAAGGGCTCTTAGGGCTTCCTGAGTAGCCAGTCTGTGCAAGATCCGAGTTCAGTGAGAGACCCCTTTACAAATACCAAGGTGGACAGTGATAGAAGATGCTCCCCACCAATCTCTGGCCTCCACATGCACACACATACGTGCACACTGTTAGAATTTCCAGAATCTCTAGCCTCCCCATCCCCCAGTATCCTAGGGCCATGCATACGCTGTCAGTATTCAGACAATCTGTACTAGTCATTCCAGGGTCTCTTGGCATGCCATCTATGCACAGGCACTAAATCCCCTTATTAAGAGCAAGCCCCTCCCCTTCTCTCCCCCCCTTGCACCAGATTTCTCTCTCTTCCCCTCTCCCTTCCCCACTAATAAAACTTTTCACCGCCTGCATGGTGTGTCTTCTCTGTGGCTCCCACCTGCCCTGTGAACCGTCTGCATGACCTCTCTCTCTCTCTCTCTCTCTCTCTCTCTCTCTCTCTCTCTCTCTCTCTCTCTCTCTTTCTCACTCTCGTACTCACCCTAAGGCACCTGGGCTCCCACTCACCAAGGCCTCTCTATCACAGTTTTACAAAAAACACATCCATGAATATGTACACTGTATATACCACACACTCAGTTCTTTTCATGGTAATAAAAAAAGGAAAGAAATGAAAATAAAACCCTCTGGTCAGCACTAGAGAGGCAGAGCATGGGTACGGCTAGATCCGTGATCGTAACTAAGACAGAGTCAGGCAGTAGCGATGGCAGAGGAGGAGGAGGAAGCCAGTAAGGGGCGGGGCCCTCGATTCTTCCATCCTGGCCGGATCCGGAAATGTCAGCAGTGTCTGAGGGCTCTGACTCCCGATGTTGTTGCTTGTCTTTCTGCTTTTACACAGCTGCCTAGAAGCTCTATAAAAGAGAGTGGTCCAAACTTCGGTCCAGATGGCTATGGTGCATGGATACCTTGTGGGTGGGCGAACCGAGTTACCAGCTCCCTCCCATACAGGGACCAACCCTCAGAGACACTGACTCCCAGCACCTGCCCTCCCGCCATCGCGTAGGCTGCCACTTACACACCTATGATGCTCCTTTCTAAATCCTACCCTCATGCTATTCATGAAATTCACTCTTCAAGTTCAAAAGACAAGGGACCCGGAAGCCACCCCCTGGGTTTGCCTCAGTGGCTGCTAGCTTTCTGGAACCCTAGCCCCCATGTCATGCTCTCCTTAGATGAAAGAGCACCTGCTGTACTTTACAAGCCTTGTGTCAAACGCTAAGAGTCACAAAGTCACAGAGCATGATGGTGGCCAGAGACAGACACTGGCTGGAATTAAATCATGGGCTGTGATAATGAATGAAAAGAAGTAGCCAGCCCTGTGCAGATCAGGAGATGGAGGCCTGAGGGAGGTAAGAATGTGTGTATTGCTGTTACTGCTTCTAATAACAGCCATATCTTAGTTGAGGTCTCATATCTGAGGATTCTGATGCTGAACTTTCCACTACCTATATCTGGATCACTGTCCATGTGGCTCCTAAGGAGCTGTGGATGGTTCCCGTCTTCCTCCACAAACTCTCATTCTATCAGAGTGCTGCGCAGTGTAGAAAATGCATGTTCTGTGCACCCTTTATTTCCCTCTGTAGCACAGCTGAAGCCACTTGGACCTATGCTTTTCCATTTCTGCCATTTCTCAAGGAACTTTCTTGTACAAGTCTGAACTAGACTGTTCCTGGTGCCCTCTGCGGCTTTGCTTCCCAAGACTTTATCATCCTTCAGTTTCTGATGCTCCCGCTGTCTCATTGCCAGGCTTGTTTAATTCTATGGTTAAGGGAAGATGGTTTTTCTCCTTGCCTTTTGTTTTCAAAAGTTTTGCTGTGAAAATGTCAGCTTCTAATGCGAAAGGGAGGAGCTTTGTACAGGTGCCTTATTTCCCTACCTTTGGCAATTGCATGGATTTAGTCATCCCTGGCTCCTAAAAACTGCAGTCCTACCTGGGCCTCAGGGGGACAAAAAACCCTCAGAAGGTACTTCTCCATCAGTGGCACATTCAACCCTAAACACCTTGAGTGTTATCCATCCCCTAATGATGGCTCAAAGGAGACTTGAACTTTGCAAACACCATTAAACAAAATCATTACCACCACAAATGGAAGAACCAGAGAAGCACCTCCATTTTTGAGCAAAATTTCCCAGTTTCAGCACAAGCCTGAAGTCTGCATAGGAACAAAGGTCAAGTAGTTTAGGAACTGATAAGTTAATTATCCATAGAATGTCTCAGGACTGGAGACAGCCTGGGAAGACCCAACCCAGGAGGTAGTCAAAGAAAGGGCTTGGCAAACAGCTAGCTAAGATAGCAGAGGAAGTCTAAAACTCCTCCCAAAGGATGAGATAATCAGAATTTTACCTGTACTAAAAGACCCCCAATTGATGAATAACCTTCTGATTTTGCCCTTAAAAACGCTGTTTAAAGGGCAAAGCACCTCCTCTGGCCACTGCCAGGCCAACATCCTTGTCTCTTGACTTGTAATTTTCAATAAACCTTGCTTTTGCACATTGCAGAGTTCAAGTCTCTGGCTCTCTCCTTGGAGGACATTCGACAAGGGCACAACACTAATAATATCTTACTTAAAATGCAAGGCTCTTCTTTCCCTACTTTTTAATGTAGTTTCTTAAGGGGGAACTTTCACCTCTATAGATGGGGAGCCTGGTTCTTTTCACTAGCTAGTTGCCTTTGAGCCTGCGGCCCCCATCACCACCGTGTAGGAACAAGCCTGAGCTTTTAACTGAGCATACAAAGTGCACTGCCGCCACCAGACCCAGCTGCTTGAAATGCCCGCACAGCTGCTTTATGAGTCGAACACAAACCCTTCCCGCTGTTCCAGGTTCCAAGAGAAAATGCTGATTCCGAGCCAGTGGGCTCCTAATGCATCCACGTTTGCTCCTTTTACCGCCAGCTCAGATTTCAGGAGGATGAAACTTGAGTTCAGGAATCTGGAAGCAAATGTAAAAAAATGCACCGCTGGTTCTAAAGTCACCCTAGGGCAGATTTCACAATCTGCTCCACCTTTGGTGATGACTCATGGAGTTTTAGGGAACCCCCAGGAGAACCCTATTTGCTTGGATAGTGAAGGTTCCCGCTGGGCGAACAACAGTTGCACCCCCCCCCCAGACTAAATGACTGGAGATTTAGTCATCTGTACACTCGGAGCAAACTGATCCTGGTGGGAGGCTGGCTTCACCATGACCTGGTCCTATGAACCCAGACATTGAAAAGCAGTGATGTTTAATGTAGAAAGGAGAGTTGAAAGGACCCACAGCATCACCCCACTAAGAAGCTGGGCCAGAACAAGGTGGAGGAAAGGTTAGCAAGGCAAGTCCAAAGATACTTTAGCCCTGAGCAGCCAGCCCTGAGCTTCTGTAACATCCCACATTGAAGCGCTTGATGCAAACATGACAGCCTCTAGGCAATAAAACAGAGATGTCTGCCAAATGTGCGATTATATTTAAAAACAGCTGTGTGTGTGAGGGTAGGGTGATCACTTTCCCTTTTCTCTGCCCTTACTCTCTTTGTGTTCAAAGAGAAGAGATGGAAGAAGAAGAGGAGGAGGAACATCTATTTTTTTTGCCTTTGGAGTGAGTTTTACAATTTCTTGCTCTTCTGCTATGTCCAGAAGCTGTCACTCAATGCAAAACAATAGCAACTGAACAAAACTCAAAAAGAAAAAAATGTTTTTATGACATCTTTTCACATGTCAAGTAGCTCAGTAAATTTATTGAATCGTTCTTCATTTTCTCAGGTCTCATGGGCTCTTTCTTTTGGGAGTTTTCTCACTGAGTATTTTCCTCCAGTAAAGTGATTCTGGCCAACAAATAAATATTCAAACTTTTTAAAATAAGGTGGTTTTTTTTTTGAGAAAACTGTACAAGAGGAATTAATAATGTGCCCATGAAATCAATGGTTCCCAGCATTGTATCAAGGTTTCTACAACAGCGGTTCTCAGCCTTCCTAATGCTTTAACACTGTAAAATTTTTTCATTGCTACTTTATGACTGTAATTTTGCTACTGTTATGAATCATAATGTAAATACTTGACATGCAGGATATCTGATATGGGAACCCTATGAAAAGGTCATTCAACCCCAAAGTGGTCTCAATCCACAGATTGAGAGCCACGGCTCTAGGGTGTCATAGCCAATTCAGAATATCTCAGAATCTTAAGCACATTGATGTCTGACCTCTGTGAGCAGTCATGCAAACTACTAGCTCCAGACACTTAACAGTGCGGAGCTGGGCTGTGCAGTATTCCTCTGGGTCATTGTGTATCTATGAGGGTGGCTTCCACAGAGCCTGAGCCATGGTACCCAGCATATTCAGAGCAGCAGGAGGGGACAATGGGAGCTTTGGAGGCTGCCATTGGCCTAAGCAAAAGGTCTGATTCTCTTGATCCTTTCTCTTCTTAGTTCCTGGAAATGCTCAGCTGGAGTTAGTGTTCCTGCTCCTCCTTTCTGCCCCACTACCTGGTCACCTGACTCACTGGAATCCTATTTTCTTTTCCTTTCTTTCTTTCTTTCTTTCTTCCTTCTTTCTTTTTCAAAGATTTATCCATTCACTATGCATACAACATTCTGCCTCCATGCATCCCTGCCCACCAGAAGAGGACACCAGATCCCACCATAGACAGCTGTGAACCACCATGTGGGTGCTGGGAATTGAACTCACAACCTCTGAAAGAACAGCCAGCACTCCTAAACTCTGAGCCATCTCTCTAGCTCCAGAGTCCCATTTTCTTAAACTACCTCATATCTCACTCCAGGATTCTACTTCTGGGTTTATAGCTTGAGATTTTTAAGTTTGGGGAAATGAATTCAAATTCACTGAGCTCGTTGCGATGGGCTTATATGCTGTGCTGATGTGGGTGGATTTTATTCTGCAGGCAACTGGAAATTGTTCACGGCTGGGTTTAGAGAAGACAACTTGGTGAGGAAGGCAATGGAAAGATCAGAAAAGGTTTGTTTGCCCACCACCTTCATCACAGGGTAGCATGTTCAGTGGTTGTACAGCAACCTGAAGTGACCTTTAGGTAATGCTAGAGAAATTTCCCATCCACCAAGAATAACTCCTGAATGCCCATGTGATGTGGGTTAAAGAAAGCTCTTCAGAGAAGCAGTTTATTCCTCCAATTCCAAACAATCTTAACCTGTATAAAAACCAGAAATGGTTAAAGAACACATTCCTTTTTGTTGTTGATATATCTAAAAATTACGACTGAACTTTTTGTGACAGGGTCTCATGTAGCCCATGCTGGCCTTTGCTATATAGCCAAGGCTGTTTTTAAGTTTCTGACCCCTCTGCCTCTGCCTCCTGAGTTCTGGGATAACAGCATGTACCATTTTGGTACCTTGCCTTTGGGGTGGGATTGGGGGGTTGTCCTTTTTAAAGCCTAATTTTGTGAGATTGCAGGAGACTTGAAGGCAAGACTGGAGACAATGTCTTTGTAAACCTGAGGATCTATCTTTGAAATTCCTTCCACTCAGTGTTTGGTCAACATCTGTTCATCCTGAGAGGTGCAAAATCCTCCCTAGATCAGAAAAATGGACCTGTAGGTCACCCAGTCAGGGGACTGCTTATTAAGTGAAAAAGTGGAAAATCTGAAAGGAGAAGTGACTGAGTGGCCACTGGTCACACAATGACCCTTGTGATCAGATGTCAAAACACCAGCTCAGAACTGTGCATCAGCTCTGAGTGTTAAACCTCCCCATCCTCTCCTGGAGTGGTTGTTGAGCTGATCAACCTTGGGACTTCTTGCCCTTTCTGGGGAGGAGATGGGGGGGACAGGGGGGATGGGGAGGAGGGAGGATGAAGACTGACCAGGAGGGGTTGGGAGAGGGAAGGGAGTTGGAACAAGGAACTACATAGATAAAAAAGAGACTTTATTCTAGAAAAATAAGAATAAAAAAATCTCACCACCCTCTAATGAAGGTACTGAAGCCAGTGTATCTCAAACTGACATTAGAATTAATCTGAGGGATTATTGAAGCTCCACCCCCAGAGTTTCCAATCCAGCAGGCTCAGTAGGTTGAGGGTGAACTTAAGCATCTATGGTCCTGTGGTGTTCCTTGGAGATGGAGATGCTGCTCCTCCAGAAGCATCCTGGATAGTCCAGGATGTTGCAGGCCCAAGAGACTTTCACAGTCACTGCTGTAGACAGCAGGAGGAGTCAGAGAACAGTCTACAGAGGCAGAACATGAGGCTGATTCAAACATCTTAAAACCCATGGAGTGCATTTAAGTCCAAGGGACTGTGGAGTAAGGATCTCCTCTTACAAGTTGGAAGCAAACCCTAGAATACAAAGAATCCACCAGACCTGAGTGGGGCCTCTGGGCCCACTGTAGGTGGCCCTCTGAGCATCTCAGACACACTAGATAGGAGCCAGGGTGTGGTGGCCCATGATTGGTCTCAGCACTCAGGAGTAGACAAGGAGACCTCTGTGAATTCAAGGCCAGTCTGGTCAACAGAATGAGTTTCAGGACTGCCAGGACTATATATATATATAGTGAAATAGGCTCCAAACCAACCAAACAAACAAAAGAAGTAGGACCATAGAGGAGTGTGACAGACTAGAAATGGGAGTGAGCTCAGTGCATACCCGACCTGCTAGCTGCCCAAATTTTGCTTTAAAAAAAAATATTGACCCAATAACGGCTATTCCTAGAGCTCTTAAGAATAAGACAATTATGTCCAGAAATGACTTTTTAAAGAGAATAAAATAGATTTGGTGCTTACCAGTGAATGTGAGCATGCATGCAGTGTATTTGAAGAGCAACAGGGGAAAAGTTAGAAAGAAAATTAGGAAACTTTCTTAATATCACATTCAGCTTGGCAAATAAATAAGTAATAAACAAACAAAGAAATAAATATCCCTTTCTGAATGACAAGAGAGGAAGCAGTCATAAAGAAGCAGATTGACTGAGTGACTGGTCTAAGGGTAGGGAAGACTGAAGAGTACAGGGCTGGCTGGAAAAGGAGGCCTTGAACCTGGGATTTTATGATACATACTTTTGGGGGTTATCCATAGATCCCAATATTGACTCAAGTCAGCCCACAGGAACTTTCTTAGAGGTTAATTGTAGAAATGTCATGGAATATTTGTTTAACTATGCAAGGATGTGTTGCATTTGTTTGTGTTGTGGAATATTCGTCTAACCATGTAGAGGTGTTGTCTTTGTTTACCTTGCCTGCCTAAGGCTCCTGATTGGCCTAATAAAAAGCTAAATGACGAATAGCTGGGCAGGAGGTCTTGGCAGGAAGAGTAAGTAGGAGGAAAAATTTAGGCTCAAGGAAGAAAGAAAAAGAGACTTCAGAGAGACACCAGGCACCAACCAGCCAGACATGGAGGAAGAAGGACATTAGGACACAGAATGAGAGAAAGGTAAAAATCCCTAAGGCAAAACAAACAAGATACAGAGTCAGGTCTTGGTTCTCATAAAAATGTTTTCTTTGAGCACAGCCACATTCAATTGTTTATATGTCACCTGTGGCTGCTTTCACTCTAGAGTGAGAGCATTGAGTAGTTTGTGACAGATGCCATCCGGCTCATAGTGCCTGAAGATCTCTGTGAATTCAAGGCCAGTCTGGTCAACAGAATGAGTTGTTTCTTGATAGAAAAAGTTTGCTGATCCTTGTTTTCTCCATATTCAGGTGGGTAAGCCTGATTTTGCTCACGTGGCAAGACTGGTCCTTGGTGGTGTTGGTTATTTTTATTCTTTTGGGAGGTCTGATACCCAGCTCCCAAATAAATCACACATGGAGGCTTATCCTTCATTATAAATGTCCGGCCTTAGCTCAGCTGCAAGCTTTTCCTAACATATATCAGCCCATCTCCCTTTTGCCTTCAGGCTTTTACCCTTCTCTATTTCTGAATACCTTTCATTATGTCTTACTCTGGGGCTTGCTGGGTAGCTGGGTAGCTGTCCCCTGGATTCTTCTCCTTCTCTGGGTACTTTTTCTTTTCCCAAGATTTTTCTTCCAATTTATCCTCTGCCTGCCAGTGTTGTGCCCAGACTCCAACCACCAGAGAGACCACCAGGGATCAAGATTTGGATGCAAGATGGTTTATTTTATGACTTGACCCTAGCAGGGAACTCCCTTCACTCAGCATGAGGGCAGGAGGAGAGTTTGAGTTATTGATATTACATGAGGCAAAATTTGATAGGGAACAGGGGCATTTTAGGAATTTATTTTTTTATCTTAGCCAATTGCTTATTAGACTTTTTTATTGGCTGCCCCAGAGATGGTGACACTCTCTTGGACTATTCTGTTGTAACTCAGTTGCCATTAGATGGCCTCTTCTGATATTCTTGGGCCATTTTGTTGTAGGCCTCCTCTGATATTTTGGGCCATTATATGGTTAATCAGTTGCCATCAGATGCCCCTGCTATGAACTTTCTGCTTTCTTTGTGTAAGTTTCTGAAAACCTGAAACTGAACTCAGGCAAAGTGGCCTGTTTTACTTTTGGTCTCCTCACCAGCTCTACCTACCCTTTCTCTCGTCTCTCTGTGGCCATTCATCTCTTATTAGACCACCAGGTGTTTTAGATAGACACAGTCAGACAGCTTCACAGAGTTAAACACATGCAGCATAAACAAAAGTAACATATCGTAACAAAAGTAACATATCACCTTGGCTCCTAGACCTGTGGTCAAGCTTGCCATTTGAAGGAATGTTTTAGTTTCATTTCTGTTGCTGTAAAAAGAAGAAAATGTTTTGTTCCCCTTACTGTTCTGGCTTACAGCCCATTACTGAGGGTAAGTTATCTTAAGAACGCAAGCAGCAGATCACATCACATCCACAGTCAAAAGTAAAGAGAAATGAATGTACCCATGCTGCCAGCTTGCTTGCTCTCCACTGTCTTTCTTTGTTCTTACGCACATCACCACCCAGCTCATGAAATGGTGCTGCCCACACTGGAGGAAGGTCTTCCATCAAGGCAATTCCAGCACTTTAGGTAAAACTCCTATCTAGGGCAACCATTGGAGAACTGCCTCTTCGTGGACAATCCTTGGGAGATCTTAGTTTCTTGAACAATCTCTGAAAAGAGATGCCTCTCTTTCCTGGAGAGCCCTCTTGAGTACCCGACTCCCACCCTTTTCCAGGCCTTGTTTAGGTTAAGGAAGGCTTTCCTGTAAAGAACAGCCTTCAGCAGCTCAGGAATTGAGGGGGAGCCACAGTCTTGGTGAACAAATCATTCAGTTTGTTTTTTCTAACTGAGGAAGAAAAACTTCATTCTCTGGGGTCAGAAAGTGGGGCAAACTTAAATCTCTGGGACCAGTGAAAAAGAACACACATGCACATCTGTAGGGTCTTTCTATCATCTCCCTCTTTATTGCTATTTTTACCTCTATCCAGATGTATCCCTTCCGTCTGCTCTTAAATGTTTTCCATGTAACTCATATACCTAAGCAAAATTTCCAAGCAATATAAAAATTACAATGTGATTACATTCTATTTTTTAAGTGAAGGGTTGCAATGAATAAAAGTAAAAATAGCATATTTTCTATTTCCCTTACACGTTTAAACATTTTATATATTATAAAGGAAAAGCAAATTATCTCCACGTACCCAACTACATTAATACCCAAGCAAATTTTTATAGAGTAACAGAGTGTGAGCAGGCAAGGTATTTTTCTCACACAGTTCTTTTGCAGGAAGGCTGCATTTGATAATTACAAAGAAAAGACCAATCATTTTGTTATTTATCTCAAAAGGGACTATTATAAAAAAAATCTTAAAAGGATCACAAATCTCAACTTTTATATAGGAAAACAATCAGTCATCTCCTCTACTTTAAATACTCAGAGAACATATCCACTCATTAGGTTTGCTTTGTTTTTAATCAGGAAGCCAAGGGCATAAATGGGCACAAAGAATTAATCATCACCTCTGATCACCAGCCCATCCCAGCAAGCAAGGTACATCAGCCAGCAGTAACCAGGCTGCCATTGTTCTTCTTCCCTGATTTCCATGAGTCCCTTGCTCAGTTATTAAGAGTGTGCCTTTCTAAACTTCTTTAAACTGTCCCCACATGGCTTTCTAACTCAAGTCCACTAACACAAACACCTTAACCTAACCTTACTAACAATTCTACATCTCTAAATCCTTTCTAAGCGTGGTGGTTGAATCATTAATCTGCTCCAGCAGTTATGCTTGGGAAAAGCCAATTACTATTATTGCAAATACCAGAAACACTGCCCAGTGAGAGGCTAGAGACCTCTGAGAATTTTAACACAAACCATAGATTCTGAGGGAGGTGGTCGTCCTGAAGACAGCAATCAGAGCTATACTCAGGAACAGCATGAGGTCCTCAGGACACATAGTCCTTGGACTCTGCCACTCCAAGGAGCGCTCAGGCTCAGCTGTGCCACACCAGGTTGTGTCTCACGAGTTGCAATGCTGCCTCTTTGTCTCCTGGCATGGCCCCTGAACAATGGTCTGCAGACATGCCTCCAGGCCAACCCAACCTCCCTAATAACAGAGGCCTCATTCAGGGTCTCTTCCCAGCTGATTCTAGGCTGTGACAAGTTGTCATTTAAATCTAACCCTCTCAGGGGCCCCTAAATCAGGCTGATAGGTGCCTGCACTTTGGGTCACACCTGTCTTTCAGTGTTAATAAAGGTTGCCTCTTCTGAGCTCATTTTCTATGTCAGAGATGTTGTGAAAGCCTTGTATGTAACAGGGTTTATTATGTACAACAGTCTTACAGAGTGAGTAGGTACTGCTATTGTCTCCATTTCACAGGTGAGAAAAACAAAGACCCAAAGAGCTTATATAATATAGCAGAGATAGCACAGTCAGTAACACACTTGTCTGGGAAGTACAAGGATCTGAGTTCAACCCCAGGTGAAAAAGCCTGGCATGGAGGTCTATGCTTGTAATTCCAGTGCTGGGGAGACAGGGACCAGTGGATCCCTGAGGCTCCTTGGCCAGCTTCAGGCCAGTGAGAGACATGAAAATAGCCCTTGAAGAAAAACTATATATATATAGATGCTCAAATATATATGCCTCTACACACACACACACACAAGCTTAAGTAATTTATTCTAAGTAAGCAGTAGGGCTAGTTCAAGCCTAAGCATTTCAATGGAAGGACTATCAGCTCATATTGCCTTTTACATAGAGAATATTCCTCTGCCATGGAGCAGAGGGCAGCTCACCAATACAGGAAACCCACAACACGAAAGAAACCAACCAAATCTCTTCAGAGGCTCTTCTGTTGGCAAGTTAGTGTTTTGTTTGGTCTAGACTAATTTTAGTGGTTTTTGTTTTCTTTCTCTCCACAGAGATGCAAATGTACCCAAAAAAGAAATGATGCAGAAGTCTTATGTGTTTTCATCCAGCAACCCATGAGACAGGAGCAAGACAGACAGATAAACAAACAGAAAGACAGGAGCACTCAGAGCCAACATGAAGTCATGTTTAAATGATGCAGAGAAGATTCAGCCCTATCAGCCAGGGGTGATTGATCGGCTGTGTCCTCTGGTGCCAGGCATTGGGTTCAGTTCCTTTTGGTCATACCTTGATATTCTGAGCAGGACATAGTAATATGCAACCTTCCAAGTCTGATTCTTTGTTTTATGCCTCTTCTGTGCTGGGTGTAGGATACTCACGAGGTCTGAGCAGGTCTCCTTGCTGTGTCCTCTGTGATGTGGTATTGCTCAGGGCTTAATTAAGAGTGTGTGATGCTGATGATGCTTCAGTGAAGACCACAAATGGGCTAGAAAGCCGTTGTTAAAATATAAAAATGCAATAAAGAAGCCATGGGTGTTTTTCCCCTAATCACATTATATACCAACTTATATTTTAACACCAACTATTAAAGGGGTCCAATTAGGCCTGCCTTTCACAAGGCAGCTGGTCCTCTAGCCACAATTATTTGTTGTTGGAAAAATTACATTCACAAATAATTACAACTGCACTCGTTTAATTGTGAGGTGAAAATGAAGAGC
Source organism: Sigmodon hispidus (assembly GCA_004025045.1). Classification (NCBI taxonomy): domain Eukaryota; kingdom Metazoa; phylum Chordata; class Mammalia; order Rodentia; family Cricetidae; genus Sigmodon; species Sigmodon hispidus. The sequence continues at coordinate 133,203 of PVIH01004466.1, forward strand.
AAGCAGTTAATTATTTCTCAAATGTCTGATGCTTCTTGTCATTGGCTGCATTGGCACAAATTACACAGGGTGTTCTTTGCCTTCAAAGGGCGGTGGCCCAGGTGACAGAGCCTAGTGGGTGTGGACTCCATGTGAACTCCTCACCTCTCACAACATTGCTCTTCTCTGGAGTCAGCATTTGTCTACACCTACAGTTCACTCCGTGGGTCTCGGGTTCTTCCCGTGGCTTACTTCAGAGGGTTCTTGTCTCTTCAGGAATCATCGTGCAAGCTTTTAGGGCATATGTTTTCTTCTTTCTCATTTTAAACCACTTTCTTTATGTCCCTCCCCCAACTTTCCTTACATGGAGTAAGACTGAAAATAAAAAAACCCAACGTTTTATCTATGGGAGAGGTGAACACAAGACAGGAATATCTTTCTTGATGGGACCAGTATGCCCACATTAGGTACAAAAGAGCAAAATCCTTAACAGAGAGAAAAATGGTGGGGTTGAGGGGAGCCAGAGAAGCATGTGTGTTCCTGTAACAGAGGTCATGTCTCAAGCTTTGTTTCTGTGATAAGGTCAGTGTTACTCACCCACATGTCTTCTTGGGGAAGACAGCAAGGCATGCAGAACCCTAAAGCAAGCGTTCTAATTGGAGAACTTCACTTTTTAAGAGTTTTATTATGAGCCTGAAGAAGCAGGAGCAGCTGAGTGAAGTCACACACTCAGTGTGAAAGTGTAACAGCTTATATGAGAATTCTGAAATCCTTCTGGTCCGCAGCATCCTGCCCTCCACCTGCTCGATGCTCCCTCCACCCTGTTCCCTCAGAGACCTGGTAGACCATGGCCAACCATTGCTTCTATGGCACAGGCCTTCTGCTGAGCTGCTCTTTACAAAGATAAACTATTAGGGCTTAAATCTTCTCTTTCTCAGCTGTGTAAGATCTGGTTACTACTGGGGTGGGGGCCAGGGTAGGGGGTGCGAGTAGGGGTGGGGATTCCCGCAGGAAATATGCTCTTCCCAAGACCGTTTTCCAGCAATGTCCCTTTTGTATCCGCATCCTGTAGCTACTCTTTAGACAATCTTTATTGTGTCCACCTTACTACATATAGATTCTATTAAACCAGTCTTAAGGGTATTAGAAGTCTACAGTCCGTAAATATAGTTGGGAGGAAAAAAAATTACAATATTAAGAGTGTCTCTTAAAACACTGACTTCTGAGTACATATGAGTTATAATTGTCTCAACTGCAGGTAGAAATCATTTTGGTTTGTTGGTTGCAGATGGCAGAGGCCCATCTACCCAGTGAGCAGGATAGAGTATGAGAGGATGTTAGATAGTCACATCCAGCTCATGTAAACTTTTAAATTCTCACATGTACACCCAACAGAATTATAGGCAGCTGACAGAATGGAAGAAAATTGCAAATTACATCTCTAATAAGGTATTAATACCCAGAATATAAAGAATGCTTAAATTTCAATAATAGCAATAGCAAAACTACTTGATTAAAAATGGAAAAAGGACCTAACTAGACTTTTTTTTCCTGAAGAAAATATCCAAATGTTCAACAAACAGTTTGCTGTTTCTCAAGAAGTTAAATGGAGAGTTAGTGTGTGATGTGTTCCTTACACACATATGCTAGCCAAGTGAAGGCCAGGACTGGAACTAAGATCATTGGCCAATGTGCACAACATCTTTCTCCACAATTAAATCAAAGCGAAAATGATTTAAGTATTTCTGAGCAAATGAATAAATGAACTAAGAAATGGCATTCTAGAGAAGGGTAGGGTGACAGTTTCACAAGATTTTGAAGGTACTTAATGCCCAGAAAGGAAAGGAGTACATGAGTATTATTACATATGCATATTATTACTAACATTTATTTATATAATAATGCTTATATATACATATATATATATGGAGATAAGATTCTGGCACATTCCACAACATGGATGAACCTTGAAAACATGACAGTAAGGGAACTAAGTTCACATCAAAGTACAGACATCGTATTATCGCTCCACCTATGAGGAACCCAGAACATGCAAACACGGAGTCAGAAGGTAGACCAGAGATACCAGGACCCCGAGCAGGGGTGGAGCCCAGCGTTCTTGTTTATAGGCACAGAGTGTCTGTTTGAGACTGTGGCATTCCTGGGCCAGGTCGTGGTGATGGCGTCGCACTATTATGAATGTACGTAACGCTCCTGGATGGTAAAAGGGATAAAGATAGTAATTGCCATGTGTGTTCTACCTCAGTCAAAAGGATGAAAGCCATCTCTAGCTTGTAGTTTGTACACAAACAGACCACGAAGGCTAAATTCAGTCTCTAGCTTATTATAGCTGGGTACCGTGCTCCGTTTGCAAGGCGGCAAGCAGAACCGAATGGACAAGCAGATTTAGATTTTCTACCACAACCGGAAGAAAAGTTTATTCCCAACTCACTAGCTGTGTGTAACTGCTTAAGAGAGGCAAGGACTCTGAATGAACTTGAGAAACGGCTTCAGTTTAACGCGCCTCCCAGCTCATCTCCCTTCAGTCACAGTCCTGCTTTTCTCCCCTCCCCGCTCCTGGCATGATGAAGATCGAATCCCAGGCCTTTTTCTTTTGACCGGGTCTCCTCCCATGCTTCTGGATTCCTGTCCCATTAATCATCCCTTTCTATCCACTAGTTTCTCTCTCTCAGCAGCAAGTCTGCCCGTGTTTCCTTTGACATGAAAGAACTTTCCAACTTTCATCCCCCCCAGCTACTATTTTATCTCTCTTTATTGAAGGAGTGGTTTCTCCTGGAATTACAAAGCTAAACTAAAGCGAGTCATCTCTGCCCACTCACTTTATCTCAGGCTAGCTTCCTGTGGATGGAAATAGCCTTTAAAGGTATTTCCTGCCTGTGGGTCCAGTAGGCTTACACAGGGCCTCCTCGGGATTGAGCCTCTGCAGTGTGCACTAGTGCGTGCTCCTCTTTATCAATCTCAGGGTCCCTCTCAAATCTGCCAACGTAGACCTAGCACTTTCCCCTAGCCAGGCATCAAGCTGCAAGCTGAGGACTCTCTGCGCCCTTGCTTTTCTGGATTGCTTTTGGAGGTTCCTTTGAGTCAACCTCTCCCTGGGCTATGGTCATTCCAGGGTAACTTGGTAACTTCGCATTAAGAGCTCACTATATGCCAGATTTGTTCTGGTGGCTTTGACCAGATGAATTTATCTGATCCTCAAGACCATTCCATAAGGATGCTTTAAGCGAACATCTCTATGAGAAAGTTGAGATACAAAAGACAGACCCAGGTTCTTCTTCTAGAAGGCACTGCTCAGGGATGCAAACAGGGAGTTTGTGCGTAGGAGGGTGTCCTCATATGCTCCTGCCTTTCCTTAGCTCCCATATCGCCTGCACATGGGCTGCCTAGCTGGGCTCAACATGTGGCTAACATCTGGATAAACATCTGGACAGGTGCTTCTCTAATGAATGTAGGTTCAGTTCCTACAAAATAACAGCTGAAGTGCCCCTGTTCCATGTGTCCAAAATAATTCACATTACAAACAGAGCTCCAAACCATTACATATACACTATCATCCTGGTTTGGAAAATAGAATGTGGTGACATATTGTGTATCAGATAAAGATAGCCTGAAGATCAGAGGACACATAGAGGTCAGGGAATGGTGGCATATGCCCACATGCCTTTAGTCCCAGCACTAGGAAGTTTGAAAGAGGAAGTGATATGGCTGGGCAGAGAAAGGAATATAAGGCGGGAGGAGACAGAGTTCATCCTTTCCTTTGACTGAAGTCTCAGAGACATTCAGTCAGAGGGCTCTTGAGAAGCTGGCTCAGGGAGAGGTGGCTGTGGCTAGTTCCTCTGTATCTGATCTTTCAGCTTTCTCCAATATCTGCCTCTGGGTTTTTATTAAAAGATCAATTAGGATTTGGGCAACAATATACCTTTTCAATAATTGGTTCTAATTTAGAATTTCACAATTCTTATACTCTGGGAGCAGGCTCTTAGGCTCTGGAGCTGTTCACACTGTGAGGAGCTTTGTGCACATGCAACATACTCACTATGGGGCATTGGGTCTGGGATTCCTCTCTCTCTCTCTGTCTCTCTCTGTTTCTCTCTGTCTCTCTCTGTCTCTCTGTCTCTGTCTCTCTCTCTCTCTCTCTCTCTCTGTCTCTCTCTCTCTCTCACTGTTGTTATCTGTATAGGTCAGAGGAAAATGTGTGACAGTCAGTTCGCTCCTTCCACCATCTGAGTCCTGGATCTTAAACTTGTCCATTGGCCGAGGTCTAAGATTCTTTGTGAACTTGACTGTGGGTTCTGGATAAGCATGGCTCTATGGTCTCATGGACCCTTGTATCAGACTGACCCTCTAAAGTAGTAATTTTCAAATTTTTTAAATGTCATAAGAATCTTTCTCTTTTGCTTATTTTAGTCTGCTTATTTCAGTGCTTCTTCAGGTTAGTAAAAATTTATTCCTAAAATTGGAACAAGAGTTAGGGATGTAGTTCAATTGTCAAATGCTTCCCTGCCATATACAAGGCTGGGTGTTCAGTCCCCACTAGGAGATGTGGGCCACGCCTTTAATCCCAGCATGTGGGAAGCTACAGAATTTCAGAGTTGAAATTCCTTTGTCTACATAAGGAGTTCTAGACTAACCTAGGCTATGTGAGACCCTGTTTTAGAAAAAAATTGAAATAAAAACAAAACACATAAAATCTATGTTTTTATCTTTACATCTATTTATTATTAGATTGTTACAGAGAAACTCACATTTTGATAATATAATCAGGTTAAATATAAAAAAACAAAGAAATTTTGAAGACTCACATTATGTTTCTAGGGGTAGGTGCATGATTGGAGGGTGAACATAGACATTGTTTTATGGTCATAAGTAAATGAAAATTATACCTGCAAACACTGACGATCAGTTCTATTAATATTTAAGGGATTTCATGTGACAAACATACCTGTTAATTCTCCAAATACCCTTGAGTTGATGACATACCATTTGTAGGGAGAATTGTAGAAGTAGATAGTTTTCATACTTTGTCGGGAACCCAGGGTCATGGAGAGTGGATAAAAGATTTTTGAGAGTAATCGTGGGGAGCCATGGAACCAATTTTAATTTTTGTACAGACTATGGAATAATATTCTTTTCTAGTCTATTCCCATACTCAGTTCTGACGAATAGCTCTCCAAAATTATAATGCCATTTAAATGACCTTTCTGTGGAATTTTCAAATCCATGAATTTCAATATTCCAGTGACTTCTGTCTTTGGAGAAGGTGGTTTGTTGATTTACACCTTGGCACCAGATCCTCAGTTCTGGCTCACTAAAGCCAGAATGTGCTCCAGACACTGCAGCTGTGCCTTCAGAATACAACCCTACACAAAACCCTAAATGCCAGACACGTTTATGGACAACATAATCCTTTCTGGTTTATATAATTCACAGACGTGTTTATTGGCTATAAGGCTAAAAAGATGAAAGTATTCTGTCTTCCCATGGCAATCACATTTAAATCCTGAACAAGGTTGTTGCATTCATGTGTTTGCAATAACAGTACTTTGAAAGTTTTATCCTGTGATTTTTCTCTCCATATCATTACCTGGTCCCAAGATCTGTTAGGCTATAGATTCTCTAGAAAATGGCAGGTTAGCTCTCTCTCACCATTTTAAAGCCAATATCTTTGGCATGGCCTTGCATCCATATCTTGGAAGTGATGTGAATACTTGATCTTTGACACCTTGGGTGCTACTGTGTAAGAAGCTTGTAAATCCACTTTGATGTGAAGCAGGTTAACATCTGCTTCTGTAGACTTAACCTAATCCTCCTTTTTATTCTTCAAAAATTCTTTTGACTTTTTGTATATTTGGTATGCAAATGTTCCTCATGTTTTGGTGATTTTGTTTAACAGCAGGGTACTGTCTGCAGAAATGCACAGACTGATGATGGCTTATGCGTTTTTAATTTTTATGCAAAATTTATGTAATTTGAGTGAGTAGGTTTCCAGAGGTATGCAACACATCCTAGGTTTAGCACCTTCTTACTTCTATCCACTGAGCTTGGCACATGAGGAAAGCTTTTGGTTTCATTTCTTCCAAATAAAGTTTCATTGTCACACTTTGGCTTTACTTCAACTGACACATTTTGAAACATGTCTACCAGAGAGCTTGCTTCTTGAGTAAACCAAGGTTAAAAAGAAATGATATGAAGCTTACTGCCTTAATTTAACTCTTCTGTCAAATCAAAAAACAGTCTGAAAATAAATACCTATGAGCATACACATGCACACACACACACACACACACACACACACACACACACACACACACACACACACACGCTTACCTGTAGTCATCTTCTATTCACTTTCAGTTTTTAGCTGACTGAGCCTAAAATTTTGGAGGAAGCTGGGGATATGGATCTACTGGATTTGCTGTGTAAGCATGAAGACTTGTGTTTGAATCCCCATCGCTTATGTGTAAATCAAACATGGTAGCACATGTTCATAACCCCAGTGACATGGCGATGGAGAAAGGAGAACCTTAGAGGTTTGTTGGCCACCCAGTCTGACCAGTACAGTGAAGTCCAGGTGAGTGGGAGGTCCCGCCCCAAAAAATGAGGCAAAGAACAATTGGGGAAGACACCTGATGTCAACTTCTGCCCATCAAGCATACACATGCATGTACA
>PVIH01004467.1:0-26219 GCA_004025045.1 Sigmodon hispidus
GAGGCAGGTGAATCTCTGTGAGTTTGAGGCCAGCCTGGTCTACAAAGGGAGTCCCAGGACAGCCAGGACTATTAAACTGAGAGATGCTGTCTTGAAAAACTTTAAAATATGATGAGAGAGAGAGAGAGAGGGAGAGAGAGAGAGAGAGAGGAGAGAGAGAGAGAGAGAGAGAGAGAGAGAGAGAGAGAGAGAGAGAGAGAGAGAGATGCTTGTTAGGTAGAGAAATACCTCTGGCCTTCACTGGACTGAATGGTCAAATGGTTTTGTGTCTTCCCATCCTTAGCACTGCTGGCAAAGCCCACCTTTTGGGATATATCCCTGTGGGGAGCCCTGTGCCCTGTGGGCTTTAGTCTCTAATCTGCTGTAGCAGAGCCAAACCTGATCCTTTTGAGTCAGCTGAGGGAAGACAGAAGATCGAAACTCTGCATTGTATTTGGGCCACAGGCTCTTAGGGTGCTTCCAACACCTCAGCCACAGTTGTGAGGGAAACAGAGAGATGGGTACAGGGAAGTGAAAGAGCTATGATGAGCTGACAAGGAGAGGTAGCCATTTCTCCTCCTGCCAAGGGAGGTTCTTGGGTGGCACCTTGTTGACACAGACTGGATGGTTCTATGGTTTTAACTGTTGATCTTACCTTATCTGTCTCCCTGGAAACCAAATGAGAATGGAAGGCAGGAAGCTGAGAACCATCTAGGAGAGCTTTTGTGTGCCTTGCGGTGTTTTTCCTGGCTGTTGGATAGCCTTATATTTCTATTTTTATGACTCTGTTCCAAAGCTGGGGAAGGGCAGTTAGATTCCAGGTGCACCCAAGGGCCCATATCCTACTCTGTCTAAATCTGGGGCCAACGGGGAAGTCACAGAGTTGATTCTGCCTGCTCACAGGTGATCTGGAGACCAGAAGGTCCACAAAGCCCTAGAAAACTCACAACCTGTTTGCCCTGCTGCAGCACCCCAAGTGGCCTTGGTTCATGGTTTCCCCCACATGACTCCTTTACCCCTTTGCTATGCAAAATACACTGTAGTGCTTCATCTCTCCACTGGCAGGATCCTATCTGGGTGGCTCATCCCAAGCACTGATGATGGCTTAGCAGTTAAGAACACTGGCTGCTCTTGCAAACGGCTCACTCAAGCTTGGTTCTCAGCATCCATGTGGTAGTTCCCAGCCCTCCATCACTCCAGCTCCAAGGAAGCCAGTGCCTCTTGTGATCTCTACTGGTAGCAGGTACACATAGGATGCACATGTATACAAGAAGGCAAAAACACTCGTGCACATAAAATAAAAAATAAGCCGATCTAAAAAGAAAAAAATTGAATGAGTTTTGTTCTGACTTAAGGGAAAAAGCCAAAAGGAAAATTTCACACGTCAGTGTGACAGTTTGTTACTTGACTGCAGGCATCTTTTGAAAATCTCTAAATTCTCTGGTGGTGTGGCTGAGCCACCATTCTTCAGTCACCCTTGGCAGTGCAGGAGAAGACACCATCTGGTACTGACCCACAGTCTTCTGGGCACACAGCCCTGCCCTGTGTCCTCCACTCATGATTAGGAACCCTGTTTTTCCTGCATACTAACCAGCATGATGCTGCACATATATATTTGGTGTTGAACTAAATATTGTTTGAACAAATTGTGAGTTGGTAAAATTTTTCTCATCAAGGTCCAAAAAGACAAAGATTAAAAATTTGATGTGCAGTGTAGTGTATGCACATCTTCACGTTCATGTATGTGTAGGAGACCAGAGGTCAGTATTGAGTGTCTGCCTTGGTCCTTGCCACCTTAATCTTTGAGACTGAGCTAACTGTTCAGTGAGCCCCAAAGCTTCCTGTCTATTCTCTGCCTTTCCCTGGGTGTTGGGATTATAAGCATATACCACTCAGCTTTTTACATGGGTACTGGAGATCAAACCCAGGTCCTCACACTCGAATAGCAACATTATACAAACTGAGGCATCCTCCCAGCCCTAGAGAGAAAATATTTTTGGTTCTGTGACCAGTTAGTTTAATGGAACAATTCAACTCTGCCTTTCATGATGCCTCATGAATAGACAGGACCATGTTTTAACAAAACTTTTTATAAAGATGCAATATGGAGTTGATTTGGAGCATGAGTACCATCCATGCCTCTTTTGGATTCTGATAATAATTTCTAGAAGGGGTAAGGTACTGTAAGAGCTGGCCAGAGTTTGTGGTGGATTGTCAAAGACTTTCCCAACACTTCAAGGACTTAAGTGCAAGCCCTGCTATGTCTTAATAACCACGCTTGTATCCTGACACTTGTCTGTGATATGTGTTTGCTTTTGGGGGAGGTTTCAGGTATGTGATTGTGGCATGCACAGAGTATGTATAGAGGTTCACACCTTCAGCCTTACTTGAGGTAGGGTAGTTGGTTGTTCACTGGAAAAAATTGCCCCTCCATCTCTAGTGTGTATGCCAGAGTCACTGACCAGAGTCTGTAGGGATCTCCTGTCTCTACTCCATTGTAGGTGTGTGCTGTTGTGTTTGGCTTTTGTTTGGGTTCTGGAAATCTGAACCTAAGTCTATGCTTTCACAGTTAGTGCATTACCCACTGAGCCATCTCCACAGCCCCTAGTTAATCCCTGAACTAATGATATAGACAGGGAGGTTGGAGGATCTTCATTTTCTTTCTAGTGGCAAGCCATATGCTTTATTTATCTCATACTAAGCTGTATCCAGCCTGAGAAAGTCAGGAAAAGGTCTCTTGAAATATCACCTTGCAAGTAGGACTCGGAAAACGCCCCATTTCTTCCTTGAGCTCAGGTGCTACTTTGGAGCATCACAGGAGCCCAAGACAAGTCTCGGAGGTGTGATGTGTGCTCCCTGTGCTCTGGGGCAACAGATACCAGGATATGGTCTTGCATCACTGGGTGGATTAAAGGACCAGGTTGTCCCAGAGATAGAGAGATCCATCCTTGGACCTAAAGTGCCATGTGGGATGTTGTACAGGTCCCCCCTACCCCTGGAATAGTGACTGTGGAGAAGTGCAGATGTAATCTAGCCCCTGTTTAAGTACTTATTCAACAGAATGAGGAAATGTCAAAGATACTTTTATTCCTTGCTGCCATGATTTACGTGCAGTTTTTGATGGATGTGAGAAATAGACATTTATTACAAAAGCAAAAGAAACGTCTACTCCTCGTGAATTGATTATTTAGAATTTATTTTATTAAATATTCTAGGTGGTGCACAATAAACCAAACCTCTGAGGGTGTGCAGCTTAATGATTCATGAACCTTTGCTGGTGATAGGGAAATCAAAGATTGGACCTGCCATTTCAGAAGAATACAGATTATTATTAGATCTGGAATGGGCCTCTGGAGAAGCTTCCTTAAGGGAACACACATATCAATAATTCCTTCTCTATGCAAGGCTCCTAATGCTTCACTTATGGAAACATAAATTCCACAGCAAGTGGCTGTGAGGTTTCTCTCCCTTTAGTTCCTTATGTCCCTCATTCAGAGACGGCAATTCTTCATGCCTTTGTTGGTAGACTGGGTTCACAGTGACTTGGTCTACGCCATTGTTTGCTCCTCTCTACCTTTGCTTTTGCATCTTGTGTGCATGAGTGTGATGTACCACGCCACAGCTGAAACAACTGTAGCTGTCAGTCTTAGCCTTCAATGTTGCTTGAGGTGGGGACTTCTGGGGACTTCTGCATATACCAACCTAAGACTTCAAGTGAGTCTCCGTCCACACTTCTGATCTTGCCTTGGGAGTGCCAGGATTGTAGACATTCGCCACCATGTCCATGATAGAACACACCATGTTAGGTGTGTTCTAGGGGTTTAAGCTCAAATTTTCATGATTGCACACACAGCAGGTACTTTACAGCTGAGCTACCTCTCCAGCCACCTTTTAAACTCTCTCTGTGAAGATGCTCTGCTCAAGCTGGCCTTCTTCTCTGCAGGTGCATGTCGGGTCCGATTAGTACATGGACTTTCGTCTCTTTGCTTGCAGTGCCATGAATGGTGACTTCTTGGAGGGCCCTATGAGCACTATTAGATCTTGGAACTCCAGTAGAAATGAAGCTATAGTGTTTCCCAGAAGCTAGCAGGCAGGGGAACTCATATACAAAGTCCAGGTCTAGGACGGGGAGGGGTGCTCAGTCACTTGTCTTAGGGGCTGCATATAAAACACCATGACCAAAATCAACTTATGGAAGAAAGAGTTAATTTCGACTGGTGGTTCCAGAGGGGGAATCCATAATGATGGAAGAGACGTGGCAGCAGGCAGTGGAGCAGGAAGCAGAGAGATCACACCTTCAGTAGCAAGTAGGAAGCAGAGAAAGCAAACTGGAACTATAGAAAGGCTATGAGCTCTCAAAGGCCAGCCTCAGTGATCTGCTTTTCCCCTGGAAGGCCACACCTCCTAAGGGTTCCATAACCTCTCCACACAGTGCCACCAACTGCAGACCAAGTGTTCAGATACCTGAGTCTATGCAGGGTCTTGTTCTTTAAACGGCTGTAGGGGCTATGCCCGTTCTCAGATTATGGTGAGCCAGGCAGAACTATAGGGGCTATGCCCGTTCTCAGATTATGGTGAGCCAGGCAGAACTATAGGGGCTATGCCCGTTCTCAGATTGTGGTGAGCCAGGCAGAACTATAGGGGCTGTGCCCGTTCTCAGATTATGGTGAGCCAGGCAGAACTATAGGGGCTATGCCCGTTCTCAGATTATGGTGAGCCAGGCAGAAGCTAGGTCCAACACAGTGTGGCTATCCAGCCCGCCACCTTGGAACAGACTTTGGAACCTCTTAGATGATGAGATGTTCAGCAGTGGATCACAAAGCCACATCCCATGCAATTCCCAAGGGTTTTGTCTTCTCTGGTTGCTTGAGGTAAAAAATGTGCCATGATTTCTTTTTGCTTTCTAAAATATCAGACAGATGCTGGACATGGTGACCTCTTCCTTCCAGGCTGCAGGGGGCTTATGTGGAAAGAACAAGATTTGGACTCTACATGTCTGCCACTCGGACAAAAGTCTGATTTTTGAACGTGGCATATGGTGCTGATATTATACTTAACCCTACATTCCCTGACTCTGGCATGTGCTTTTATGTATGTAATTAGACCTAAGTGTTAATTTAATATTCTGTGAGGTGTGGGTTCCCCAAAGAACACAGCCTCAATCACTCTTCAGTGAACTTTTTACAAATAGAATTTTGCTTTACTTTCCACACAGCTAATAGGTCCACAAATAAATGGTTCTTTCTGGTGCTGGAGGGATGGTTCAGTGGTTAAATGCGATAGCTGCTCTTCCAGAGGATCCAGGTTCAATTCTTAGCATCCATATGGTGGCTCACAATTCTCTGTAACAAACACTAGCTCCTGAAGATCAAGTGTACTCTCTTGACATCTGTAGGCATCAAGCTCGCACATGATGCATATATAACATGTAGACAAAACCCCCATAGACATAAAAAAGAAACTAATCCTTTAACTAAAAAAGAAAAGAAATACATCTTTTTTTTTCTGATGTGTGTTTGGGTGAGGTGTGTGTGTGTGTGTGTGTTTGTGTGCGCACACACGTGCACATGCACATATATGCACAGATTCTGGTACATTTGTGTGTGCATGCATTTTGAGCTAGACTGACTGGACAGTAAGCCCCAAGGATCCCCTGGCTCCATGTCCCCAGCAGAGGGATTATAGACACGTACCATAATATGCAGCATTTTTACATGAACTCTTGGGGGTTGAGCCCAGATCCTGATGGTAGTGTGGCAATTACTTAAACCAACTGAGTCATGTTCCCAGACATTGCTGCTGACTTTAACTCTTTTATTGTTGTGAAGAGGTGAATCTTAGATACACAGTCCAGGTGGAGGTAGGCTTCCAGTTCCTGGATGGACAAATGAAGGTTTGGAGGGCTGGCACCCCAATTTTCTGGTTCCCACCTATGCAGGAGCAAAGAAGGTTCTGGGTTCCTGACTTTGATTACTCACTCTTCCTTCCTGATGACATTTGCCTTTTTCTGGAATGATGTTAAGTAACTGTACTGAAACAGCATATCCCCCAGATTAATGAATATTTTCAGACACAAAATGTAATGTTTGGAAATGAGGTGAAACAATATTTTGTCCGTATGCCCCTCACCCCTTTCATAACACCTGGCAATAAGATTCTCAGGCTAAATACCAGCTGAGTGTGTGTTTCGTTATATATGGCAATTGTGTCTATAACTTTTTTAAGCCCTCCAGATGGAAGCATGGTCTAAATGCAGAGAGGCTGAGAAGGGGGACGAAAACAAATCCACTAAGGAATAAAGAATCTGGGCTTTTTATACTTTCTTTTGCAAATAGCGTTTGCAATGACATATTGTGAACGAACTGAGTTATAACAAACACAGAAATAAAACGGAGCTGGGGGGAGAACAATTGCCACACTCACTCTAACGGATACAATGCAGAGCCATAGTTTTTACACTCAATCAGTTTGTGCATTGCGTTGGACACAAACCAGAGTGTAGAATCTTCTGGGGTTTTATTTTTACATGATTAAGGGAAGGGAGTTGAAATAAATTCTGTAAATCACCCCCCACCTCGGTTTGCTTTCCCATCTGAGATGTTTGGTTTTGTTCACCCCTGGTAGAAAGGAGACGAGCCTTGCAGCTAGGATGGAGGTGGGCAAGCAGAAGTCCTGACCTCTGGTCCCAGATGAGGTGGTCCTCCCAAAGATCCATCGCTTTTCAATAAAGGCCCATGTTCTGCATTTTGCTGAGTAAACAAAGTGATGCACTGGCTATCTGCATTTGGCAGTTCCCAGGACCTTGCACGTTGCCTGTGAGCAAAGAGGAGTAGGCATGTGGCAGGGGCCAACAGATGTCAGCTCACATTTAGGTGGCATAAGTATTTTCAAGGCTACAAGGGTTTCGGGGTCATTCTTTAATTTCTTTTGCTTCATTATCTCTCTTTGCATTTTTAATGCCCCTAATATGGAAATATTAAGAACTTCAGTGTGTAGTTCTGCATTGCTCATTCCAGTGTCTGTTAGATTTGAGGGAACGTGGGGTGCTGCTGGCAGGCAGGGACAGGAGAATTGGGGGACCCAGCCTGGTGTCTTCGCAGTGGCAGCCCCAGCTTCCTCCTCTGGGAGCAGTGGGGAATCAAGGCCTTCACTGAGCATAAACAGAGAGTGCTGCTCAAACTTCCACCAGCAGATGAGCCTCCTGGGACCTCTGAATTGGCTGTGTGGCAGAGCCAGAGCCTGTATTTAAAGCAAGTCTTTGGGTGAGGTTGATGCTGCTGCTGGTGCCGGGTATTCCACTTTGAGTGGTGAGGACAGAGATGCCATTACAGAGGGAGAATGGTGTTAGTCTTATCCCAGAGCAGCAGATCAACTAGTAACCCCTGCCAGCATTGGCTGAAAATACCTGGCACCTGGCGCTGGGCTGTGTCGGAAACAACTTGCACATGAAGCTTCATTCTGCCAAAGAAGGTCAGAGCTCAAGGGCCAAGGTCAGACACTGTAACTTTACTGTGCGAAAGGCAAGCTCTCCCGAGAGTGACACATGGCACACCCAATGAGTCCACATCTGATATTCTGAACCGCCAAGGCTAATACGATAACAATGGGAGAAACCTGGTAGGTACAATATCCAATTATGATTATACTTTTTTTACTCCAAAAAGCACATCAAATAAATAATGCAGTTTATGTTACTTCTAGAAAATGCAGCAGCATTAGTTAATTTACATAAATTATACAACTCATTATCTTTGTTTATAAAAAGCCTTAGCAATATTTTGGCTTATGGATGGAAAAAGGGGGAGGGGTAGCCCAGACTTTAGTTCATCTAGGTTTTATGTCCCAGGCAGTTGCCATTTTACTTATTTACAGAAACAGTGTCTATCTGGTAGACCCCTTCAGAGGGCTGCCCTTTCTTCATGATGAATGGGATGTCTTGTACTCACCTTTCATTCATAAAAACAAAAAGCCAAATAAATTTGAGTGAATTTATCTAAGGATCAGAGGAAATCTCTGAGCATCAGGCTCCTTTCCCTGGGCTGCCACATGAGCAGGCTGGGGAAAGGGCTCTGGGGGCCAGGGAATCCTGAGCCTCCTTGCCAGTTTTTCCTTGAAAATTTTGACAGGCTCAGGCTAGACAAGGTGATTTTTTTTTTTAACCTGTCACCTATGGATGGCTACAGACCAGAAATTACAAGTCACACATGGCTACAGAATACTTGAACCATGACTTGACCTTATTCTGTGACATGATGTAACTGTAGAATTCATTCTTAGTATGAAAAAAGTCATGTCAAATGGCCCATTGCTGGGGCTGAAGTACCAATCAGTGAAAAGCTTTTCACTGGAACATGAGAACCTGAGTTTAATCTCCAGAAGCTACAAAAACAAACAAACAAAAAACCAAAAACTTGGGTGTGATGACTCATACTTGCAATTTAAATTCTGGGGAAAATGGAGGTGGGCAGATCCCTGGGGCTCGCTGGCCACACGTCCAAGCCCAATTTGTGAGTAAGTGCTAAGCCAAATGAGAGACCCTGTCTCAATAAATCAAGGTAGAGAGCACCTGGAGAATGATACATGGAGTTAACTTCTGGCCTTTTCATAAGTATGTGCATGCGCGTACCCCTCCCTCCAGCTCCTCCTGAGTCCTTCACAAAACATCTCTATATTCCTAGTTCCCGAGCCCATGCTAGAGAAAAGGGTCCTCCACCCACCAGTGACCACCTCCAGAGAGAAATGACCCTTCCTCCCCCAGTGAGTCTGGACTTCTTTTGCACTTCACTGTGGGCACCAGAACATTATAAACACCGCTCGTATCCTCTGCCGAGATGCATTGGACTGGCTAACGAAGAGGCTGGATGCCCAGCTGGCTCTTCCACAGCTCATGGTTTAGATTCTCACTCTGATTCTCATCCCAGCCCTGGATCAGGCTCTGCCTCATAATCAGGAACTCAGGATACCGCATAGAGAGATGGGAAGGCCTTGTCTGATGGTTTGGTTGGAGATTTGAAGGGCACACAGGAGAACAACATGATAGAAGAAAATTGAGCTTTCTTCCCTTGATGGCGCTCGGCTGCGGCTTGCAGCTTAAATATTAAAGCCTTCGCTGGTGGATGGAGGAGCCCAGATCCCAGGTTGTTTGGGAGGGAAACAGGAGAATTTGAAATTCTCCTTCATCACTTATGCAGATGCGGTAGAATGGAGAGGACCAGGCCTGCTGGGAGTTCCTCTTCCAAGCAGTGAGGGGTGAGGGAGTGGGGGCAAAGACAATGGGGTGATTTCCATTGTGAGCAAATCTGGACTACTCTTCATGCTGGGGCATTGTCTGGTCAATGGCATAAGCAGTCCAGGTGTAACTCAAGGCTAACAGGACTGTCTGGGAGACCCTGCAGGGTGCCAAGTTCTAGCCAAGGCCTAAAACATTGCTGATCTAGTCCTTGAGAGGACAGAGATTGAGTTGTGTGCCACTGTTCAAAGGACACCTGGTTATTGAATTCTTCCATTCATTCATTCATTCAAGAAACTTGACTTCAAGCCCGCTGTGTGCTGCTTTGCTGGGGAGGGAACATTGTCTGTGATTATGGCACAATCTACCTCCATAGTGGTTTTAGTGGTGGAGGTAGGAACAGGGAGAGGACCCTGGGACAAGCAGGCTAAAGGATGGCACTCAGGTCCCATGCTCAGGTGCCAGCACCAGTTTGATAGTGTACGAGGGTCCTATGGACCTACCCAAAGCTGGAACATTCTATTAATGAATAGAAAGAATTGCCCTTAGGTGGGTGGATCATTTCCAGAGGGCAGGACTCTATGATGGCCAGCAGCACCTCAGATGCCTCTGCTACAACAAAGAGTCAGGAGCCAGGGGTTGAGCTGGACAAAGGGAAGAGGCTAAAGGAAACATGAGCCAGTTACAGGTCAGAATCTGGATTTTGTTCCGAGGGTCCTGAGAAGCCGCTAGTGAGATTGTAGCAGGAGGCTGGGAGGCAGCTTTGAAAATTCTAGCTGGGTAACTCCGCCTTGGGCTAGGAGACACTGGGCATGCTCTGTAAGCCCTCTCAGTGTCAGGATCCCTTCTATGGAGTGGAGGAGTTGAGGGAAGGGAAGGAGGTGGGTCCTGACATTCTTTAAAAATGTCATAATTCAGGGAGAGCTCAGCCCTTGCCCTGTTTTGTATCTTCTGGGACAGATGTGTGACAGCGTTGCTGTGACATTTGTGGCTTTCACATCATGAATTCTTTGTCTTCAGAATATAGAAGTTGGAATAATCTTTGGCTAGGAATGGGAATTGCAGAGCAGAGGTTTGCCTCCCCTGCAGGCGCATGTGAGATTTCAGAAGCATTTTTATGGGGGATTCTTCATAGAAACCTGGTGGAAATACCCAGGGATTTGTGTCTCCATCTGGGCACAGAGTGGGCCCTCAGCCAGTGGCTAGCTGTATGGAAGTGAGATGGAGACTCTTGATCCATAAGGTCTGCTGGGACCCCAACAGGAGTAAAATATCCAAATCCACTGTAGTCAGAAGTTTCTGTCCTGGCCAGAAACTCTTAAATACCCAGCAGCCACTTCACAAATAATTGACTCAAGGCTTAATATTATAGTGACTCTTGGGCCAGTAGTTCAGGAATATTACTATCTAGTTCTTACACTTAAATTGACCTATAATTCTACTTATGTTTAGTCACGTGGTTTGGTACCTTTTCCTAGTGCAGCATTCTCATCTTGCTTCCTCTGCATCTGACTGGCAACTACGTCTCTGCCTTTTCTCTCCCCAGAATTCTCCTAGTCTGGTTGCCCCACGTATATTTCCTGCCTGGCTACTGATAAATCAGCATTTTATTAAACTAATATAAGTAGCAAATCTTTACAGTGTACAAGAGCATTATTCCACAACCCACCATTAGAGCAATGTCTCAGCTGAAAACAAGGAACATATGGCTGTGCATGGGGCACATCTGCCATCACCAATGGAATAAGCAATCCGTTGTAGATGCAAGAGCTTCCCTGCAGATGCTTGACACGTGCTGACCAACCACTTGCTCAGGAGACAGAGTCCAGTTGCTCGAGTGCCGTTAATGAAGATCTAGGATCTTGTGCCTGGGTCACTTAGTTTCCTTCCTATTGCTGTGATAAAACACTCTACAAAAGCAACTTTGAGGGATAAAAGGAATTGTTTGGCCTGTGCTTACATGTTGTGATCCATCACTGAGAAGAGTCAGGACAGGAACTCAAGCAGGACACTGAAGCAGAAACTGTGGAAGACTGCTGCTTGTATGCCGGCTGATTCTCTGGCTCATGCTTAGCTAGCCTTCTTTTATAGCCCTGGACCATCTGCCTAGTGAGAGTGCTGCCCACAGTGGACAGGGCCCTCCTACATTAATTAACAATCAAAACAATGCCCACAGGCCAGTCTGATCTGAGACCCCCCTCCTCTGAGACTCGACATTTGTGATAAATTGTCAGTTAAGGCTAACTAAGGACAGCTGCTAGTAATTTTAAAGAAGTATTTCTGATACATGTTCCCAAGGTCTCCCCCACCCAGCTTTTAAAAGGAGCTGAGAATGACTACAGAGCTAGTAGACCCAGAAGCGGAGTCAAATGCTAAGCCCTTTCTTGCTGGCATATCTCTCAAGATGCTCAAACACCCTTAGTAGTAACAACAAGGAACTCACTATTTTGCACAAACCAGCTGGGATCTCCAAGTAGCTGTGTTGGGTGTTCCAGGCTTCACAGGGTTTTGTGATCTGAAGAGATAAAGGGGATTCAGTGATGTCACCAGAGGGGTTTCTAGACTGCATCATGACTGTGTGTGGGCAAGCAGAACATGCTGGCCTTTTTGAGTAGAAGAGAAAAATGAAGTGAGGAGACAGAGACTGATCAGGTTAATAGGGAAGACTCCTGGGGAGTTCTAGAAAGGAAATAATCAGGAAAATATATCTAGGTGGCTCCCTGAGAGCCTTGGGTAAGCACTAACCTACACAGGCAAGAATTGCTCAAAAGCAGGCCTGTGACAGTTTGAGCAAAAAATCTCCTCCAAAGGCTACGCGTTTAAACATTTGGTCCCTAGATGATGGTGCTGTTTGAGGAGGCTATGGAACCATTAGGAGGTGAGAGCATAGCTAAAGGAAGTAGCTCCCTGCAAGGTGGGCCTTGAGTTTGTAATCTGGTTCCAAGTAAGGTCCTACACCTCAACTGTGGACCTGCTGCCTCCCATGCTATGATGCCCTATGCCCTCTAACTGTGGACCTGCTGCCTCCCATGCTATGATGCCCTATGCCCTCTAACTGTGGACCCATAAACTTTTCTTTTTTTAAGTTGTCTCTTGCCTGTATTTGACACAGGAATAAGAAAAGTCTCTAGTATAAAGCAGTAAGCCAAATATTCTTAGGACCCTGGGAAATGGTCAAGCTCAGGCTAGCTTGTATTAATACCCAGGTATCTGATAGGGACTCCAGAATGATCACATGTTATTAACAGGGCTAACCTCTCCCCATGAAGTAGATTCATCTTCAGAAAAGCAGAGCAGCAGACTTTCAATGGGCTATAAGTCATGCAATGCCTGACACAGCAAAATCCAACATCCTTTAAAATCACATAACAGAATCCACCATCAACAATGCATTATTCACAATACTCTGAACTCAATAAAAGTTATTAGACATGAAAGAATCATCAAAATGTGAGCTAGTCTGGGAGAAAGAAGTCAGTTCACAGAAAACAAATATCACAGGTGTGGGACCCAAAGACAAGGGCTTTGAGATGACTAGCATGAAAGTCCTCTTGTGTGTTATTCACAGATCCTCTACTGTGCACAGGAGAGGATGAACCAGGGAAGCGAGCCTGGTTAGAAAACATTACAAATTACAGCAAATTCAGCAGCCCCAAGCCACACATACCCACCATATCACAGTTTCCAAGGGTCAGAAACCCTCAAGAGTTTAGAAAAGCCCTCTGTCATGAGTGACACCAGCCAGGGGCTAAGGACTCACAGCTGAGGAGGGCGTACTTGTGTGAAAATTCAGGTTTTTACCAGATGTTGGACCAAGGGCTTCAGTGCTTAGCTGGCCATGAGTCACAGGCCACCCTCACTACCTCACCACATGGACTTCTTGCAGATAGAGAATGGTGTTTTCTAGTAAGATAGAAGTCATAGTTTCTGTAACTAATCGTAGATGTCAATCCTACGTTGGTGTTTCTGATTGGTTAGAAGCAAGTCACCAATATGCCCATAGTCCGCAGGCTAGAATGACACAGTGAGATGGGCACTAGGTATTAGGTTTTATCAGGTCCACCCTAGAGTCTGGCTATCACAATAGGCCTGGCTGCAGGTTAGATGCACACAGTACAGAATGAAAGAGAATACAGGCCTAAGGCAGCGGGGTGAAGTCAGAAGAATCGTAAATAACTGTGGAGCAATAGCAGATGACCTGCTGTCTGCCACTGGGGCGCAGAGCCCGGGGAAGGGCATTTTGAAGAGAAATGGGGTGTGGAGGTGCACACCTGTAGTCCCTGTGCTCAGGAGGCTGGGGCATGAATACAGGGAGCTTCTGACCTGGGCTACATAGTGAGATCTTATCTCAGAATCAAATCAACAACAGAGCAGGATAAAAGCATTTTTGAAGAAATACTGGTCAAGATTTCTCTAAATTTGACAGGAATTATAAAATTAAACAGAGCCCAGATGCTCAATGAACCAGATCATAGAATAAATGCGAAGAAGTTAACACAAGCAATAAAATCAGTTCCTGAATGCCAACAACAAAAAGGAAAGCCTTTAACCAGGGGGAGGAAAGCACATTATGGAAATAAGAAATACTGCTGGGTTCTCATCCTAAACATCATAAAAGAGAAAAACATGCAGCAAAGAGGACACCCACCCCCAGCCTGCAGCTCTGTGGGCATACTTTTCAAGAGTGAAAATAAAGGATATTTTAGAAACACACAAACACACACACAATAACAACAACAACAAAAACAACTCCCAACCCCCTTAAGATGAAGGCAGAGAGCTTGCTGCTACCAGGCAAAGGCCTTAAGACAGGGGCTCTCAACCTTCCTAATGCAGTTCCTCATGTTGTGGTGACCTCCAACATAAAATTATTTTTGTTACTATTTCATAACTGTAATTTTGCTAATGTTATAAATCATAAATATCTAATATGCAAGGAGGTTGTGAACCACAGGCTGAGGAAGCGCTGCCTTAAGACATCAAAAGCAATTTCTCAAATTGAAAGAAAATGTTACTACATGTAAGTTCCTGTTTACACGAAGGGATGCAAGCATCTGAAATGATAAATATGTGGTAGGTGAGAGATCCTCTCCTTCTTAGTTTTTAGTGCCTTTCTTAAGAATATAATTGACCAAAACCAGGAGAAAGCTAGCACTTCTCATACCCACATCAAAAGAGAAAAGCAGAAATTGATCTCACGCAGTTACCCAAACCTTCTCCAAGGAAATTAGAAAAATAAATCAAAACAATTAAGGCACAAAAAAGATCCAAAGGAGGGCATGCTGGATCAACATTCCTCTTCCGCACTGTCCCTGCAGAACTTTGTGCTGGCCCTAGTGTGCCTGTTGGGCAAGATGAGTCTCTCTGGACATTATTAAGCATGGATGGGTGGGGCTTTGGTCCAAGAACACTGGTGTCTTTTCAA
Source organism: Sigmodon hispidus (assembly GCA_004025045.1). NCBI lineage: Eukaryota > Metazoa > Chordata > Mammalia > Rodentia > Cricetidae > Sigmodon > Sigmodon hispidus. Next base: position 14,634 of record PVIH01004467.1, read on the forward strand.
TAAAACACATCCCAAAGGCTGGAGAGATGGCTCAGGGGTTAAAAATAGGTGTGCTGTTTTCCAGAGGACCCAATTTTGCTTCTCAGCACCCACATCAGGAAGTTCACAGCCACTGTACCTCCTGCTCCAGGGGATCTGATGACTTGGGCCTCTGTGGACCCCCACATGCATGTGCACATACCCATACCAATACCTAAACACACACACACACACACACACACACACACACAGACACAGAGGAGTATATATAACTGGCTTCTTTGGGCCTCCATATGTATGTGTGCACACACAGACACATATAAGTTCACATAACTTATTTTTAAAATGAATTTTTAAGGTGGGGGATAGGTGAGTCACAAAGATGAAGTTCACTCACTCTACAAGGAAAGGCTAAGGGAAGGCATGACAAGAAGGTGGCCTTCAATAGGCCAGGAAGGGACTCCTCCAGGTTTGCTGGCACTGTGAGCACAGATTGCAGCCTTCAGAACTGTGAGAAAATTAATTTCTGCTCTCTAAGCCACACAATCCCATGGTCTTGTGTTATAGCAGCCAGGACAGGTTAAAAACAAATGGAGAACAAAGGAAGCAATAGAAAACGTTCTGTGAATCTGAAGATAACCTGGTCTACATAGTGATTTCTAAGGCAGACAGAACTACATAGTGAGGCCTTGTTTCCAGGGGAAGGGGAACAAAAAGGCCACCAAAGCTGACAGACTAAAGTGGGAGAGAAGATGAGAATATGGATAAGATAATGGCTCTGCCATGGAAGGCGGTGACACCTTCTCTAAACATTAAAATTAGAGTTACCCTATGACCCAAGGGTCTAGAATTAGGAACACATGAGAGGGCATCACTGTGACTTCTTAGGAACAATGGAACTATGGAATGCTATGAACAGCTTTGTACCACCCAAGAAATGAGGTCACCAAGGTGACAATCACAACCATATATTGACTGTTGACTACAGTGAGCTATAAATGGCTTATTATACTGAAAAGGACTCTCTTCTTCCATCTAATGAATTGGGAGTTCAACAACAAAATAGGTATCTCAAATATCCAAGTAGACTTGGAGACTAAACAATGATAAAAGAGAAAAAAAATCATGAAGGAAACTATCTAGATAACATTTTAAAATGAATGAAAACTCAGAGCCAGCATAGAAAATTAGCTCTGGTTAAAACCTGTGGCTACAGGGAAAGTGGGTCTTAGAAGGGAGGGCTGTGATTTTGAGTGCTTTTACTGTGTGTGTGCATAAAAATCGATGCATTTAATTTGTATTAACAAGTGTTTAAAAGATTCTGTAAGCTTTTCTGTGTAACAGATAGAAAGGGAAGAGCTGATTAATATCAAAGTAGAAAAATAAGAGAAAGTACGATCAATTTTCGTAGTTAGATTTCTATCACTATGATAAAACACTGGTCAAGAACAACTTGAGAAGAAAAGGGTTTGTTTGACTTACACATCTCAATTATAGTCCTATCATCAAGGGAAGTAGAGTAGACACAAGCAGGTCAGGAGGCCAGAGGCGGGAACTGATGTAGGCAGAGGCCATAGAAGGGTGCTAGTTACTGGCTTGTTTCCCACAGCTTGCTCAGTCTGCTTTTTTACAGCATCCAGGACCACTTGCTTGTGGGGAGGGAACCAGCCACAGTGGCTAGTAGCACACAGGCCAACTCAGTAGGGACATTTTCTCAGGCAAGGCTCCTTCCTCTCGACGATTCTGACTTCTGTCACACTGACAAAACAGCAGCCATCATATCCATGAAACAGCAAATGAAGGACAACAGGGACCATCAATAGGGCAAGCAGGTCCCCCTAAAAATAAAGACAAGAAATTGGAAGGGAGGAAAATGGAAGCTGGGGCTTATCATGTTTTTGTATACGTGGATGAAATGCTCACAACTAGAAAAATACAAACTCTTTCAAAGGTCAGCAAACTAATAAATCTAGAAATAATGTGATCAAAAAACAAAGACAGAAAATAACAAATTATTAGTATCAAAAATGAAAAGTGACCCCAATAAGAAGTCTGTATCCAGTAAAAGTATAAGAGACCAGCATGAAACCTTATAGTGATTAATTGGGTAACAGATGGAATGGACAAATATTTTGAAGAGCAATAATAATAATAATAATTGTTATTATTATTATTAAAACCAGCATAAAAAGAAACAACATCTAAATGACTCCATGTATATTAAAGAAATTGACTTTATAATTATAAATCTTCCTAGGAAAAAAACTCTCTCATGCTGAGTTCTGTCAGATATTTAAGGAGAGGATAATGCTAACCGTACTGAACAATGTTCAGAAGAGAGAGGACAATGGAGCATTTGACTCAAGAAGTTCACTTCACAAGGCCAGCAGAGTAAGTTTGATCTTAAGACAAGACCAAGGAGTTACAAGGAAACTACTGACCAATAACCAACAGGGACGTAGTTGAAAAAAATCCTTAACAGGGTATTAGCAAAGGGGAATGAGCTACGTGTGAAAAGGATAATTCACCATGATTAATGGGGTTAACTGGGGATGTGCACAATTGATTTAACATTTGAAAAAAATCAATGTAATTGCCTGTGTTCAGAGAACAAAGGATATCGACCATATAATCTTATCAACAGCTACAAAAAATGGCATAATTGTGTATTCATTCATGATTTTTAAAAACTCAGAAATGTAGACACAGAAGGGCTTTCTACAATCAGATAAAGGTGTCTGAGGCTGGAGAGAGGTCAGCGGACAAAGTACTTGATGTGCAAGCATGAAGACCTGACTTTGGATCCCCAGAGCCCATATAAAGCCAGGTACAGTACCTTAGCTCCTGTGATGAGATGGGGTTCCAGTGTGTCCCTGGAGGCTTACCATCAGAAGGCTGCTCAGTGCTCAGTTATTGATACTGTTTGGGAAGGAGTCACAGCCTTGTTGGAGGAAGTACATCATTGGGGGCAGGATTTGAGAGTGTATAACCTTGTCCTATTTTCAATTTTCTCTCTCCACTTCATGATTGCTGTGGAGGATGGCAGCTCTCAGCATCATGCTGCCATGCCTCCCAGCCATGCTGAATGTTTATCCCTCAGGAACTATAGGCCCAAATAAACTCTTTCCTCTATAAGATGTTTTTGGTCATGAAGATTTTTCTCAGCAATATGAAAGTAACTAGTATTGGAAGTAAAGACAAAGAATTCTTGGAAGCTCATGGGCCAGCCAGCTGGGAGTCTACAGCAGTAAAGAACAAGAAAAACTTGTCTTGAACAAGGAAGAAGGTGAATACAGACCTGTGTGGTTGTCCTCTGATCTCCATACCTAAACTGGGGGGGGCACATATGTGAGTTTAGTATGTATCTGTGTGTTACCAGAATGCACACATGCATATTTAATAAAATAAAGAATATCTCAAAAAGTATATCCTTATGATTATAAGTAATCTATTCTTATACTTCTCCCTAAGATTAATAATGTCCACATGTTCCCTTTACCACTTCTACCCAATGATGGACTGGATGGAAGGCTTGGAAAGGTCAACATAAAGAGAAAGTCATTATGGGTGAGAAAGAAGGAAGTGAAACTCTGTTTCAGTGTTGTTCATTGAAACCAGCAAAGCAACTATGGAAATATTATTGGAACTGGTATAAGAATCCAGAAAGATCATAGGAAACCAGGTAAATTGACAAAAAGCAAACATGTTTCCAAAGAATGACAAGGACCTGTTAGAAAACAGAGATCAAGTAAAATACAATTTATGATGGTGTAAGACAGTGAAATATTTTAGTATGAAGTTAACCAAATATGTAAGTACTCTGCACTTGAAACTATAAACACCACATGTTCATAGACTAGATACAGCATGTTCATGGGATAGATCTGCCATGTTTGTGAGGTGGATATACCATGTTCATAGACTTGGTATACTAAGTTCATTGACTGGATACATGTGTATATGGATTTGATGACTCAGTATTGTTCAGGTAGCAACTTTTTTCCAAGTTTATCTCCATATACCTGTCTCATAGGGATCAGCATCCTGACTCTATTCTTTACATAAAACATGCTTTGAATAGCTAACTGGATTTATAAAGACAAAATAAATGTATAAGACTTATATAACCGATTTCAATACTATAACTAACAGCACAGGAATTGGGACAAGTTGAGAAGTGTCCCTGGGGGAGATCTTGCAAAGAGGCACATTTAAAAAAAAGGTTTGTTACATTTATGTGTGTGTGGGGGGGTCACACATGCCACATCATGGTTGTGGAGGTCAGAGAACAGTTTATGGGAGCTGATTCTCTCCTTCTTTCATGGGGTCTTGGAAATCAAATTCCTTGTCACTGGACTCTATTTTAAGTGAGTGGCTTCTTTCTAAATGACTGTGATACTGTGCATTTGACCTAGTTGTCAAACTGGAGGATTTTAGACTTCATCCTGTGAATGATACATTTATATCCAGTCAGGAATCCTTCTGGGTGTGTTATGAAGATTCACTGTGTGCAAGCCTTCTATCCCTGAATACTTGTTTTCTTGGGTATATTCCTGGACACATCAGAGTGATGCTAGGTGAGTGGTGACCTCATCTTTCAAAGACTATGTATGTTGATGGCATCATCAGTGCAGGTAGGAGCTGATGCTTCACCAGTGTGGCTGCCACAGATAACTTGGCTCAAGACGATGCACTTAAAAATGGGAGAGAATTTTGCTTAGCAAAAATTATTTGTGTCTGGGCTGGAGAGATGGCTCAGTGGCGAGAGTATTTACTACTTTGCAAAGATCCCAAGTTCAGTTCCCAGGAACCATTTGGGGTGGCTCATGACCACCTGAAACACCAGCTTCAGGGTTGTACAACATGGGTACAACTCTCTCACACAGCTCACAGAGAAGAGCTGCACAGGGTACCTTTAGCTGGGGTCAGAAGTACCACAGCTGGCAGATTCCCACCTCTCAACCTGCCACTCGGCCCTTTAATCACAACACCAATGATGGGAAAAATGCAACAGAAGGTACACCTTGCGTGGCTAAGCACTTTTCATATGGTAACTTGATTCTTCTATAATTGTGTGCTGTTTCACCATTGACAAACAGGGTTGGACAGGTTTTTAAGTAATTAAGGTCACTCAGCTCATCAGAAATTCCCACTCAAAGACAAGACTCCTTCATGGAAGTCTCATGGAACTGACAAGTACAGAGTGCAGACTCAGGACTCAGGGCTTCTCCATTCATTGCTCAGAACACAGGGACCCCATGCTCTTTTTTTCCTGCTTTCTGCTCTGATTGTTTAGTTTTCAGTCAGTTTTTTTTTTTTCCTGATCAGTTTTGACATTCCCAGCCTCAGGCCTGGAAAGCAAGAAGCTGCAGATGGTGCAGGCCTTGGAGCAGCAAAGCCAGGGGAACGATGGCCCTGGAAGCTGTCAGTGTTACAGGAGTTACCCTTCAGAGCTGCAGATACCTCCTCAGCAGAATGCCAAGCAGATCAGGAGGAGGCGAAGCTGCTCTGAGGAGCTCTAAGCATTGTCAGAACATCATAAACAAAATGCCTAGGTTTCCATAGAGGTAACCTGCTGGCCTCCCGCCCTCTGCCCTCTACAGCGCCTGGGGCCCAGCTCTCCTCTCCAGCATCTGTTTTTGCTATTTCAGGAATCCACCAAAGAAAGGCTGTGGGACATTCTGGGCATGAATGCTAAAAGGCCTCAATCAAAGCTGGGCTGGATTCTGGGAACCCATCTGTCTCTACCTGTCTCCACAGCTAGAGCCTCGGGACTGATGGAAATCCCCAGGCTGGAGGGACCAGTTCCTGTCCTGGAAGGGACCCCAGTCAGGCAAGATGGGTGGGGGTGCAAATGGGGGGAAAAGCTGCCCCAGGAACAGCCTGTTGATGGTTATAGGAAGCACTATTCTCATAGGCACTCAGCACCCCCCCCATTAGATTCTTTTATTCCCACAAATGTCAGACATTTTTGGCCTTAAAGAAAATGAACAACCCTGCCAGGGCTGGGGGTTTAGCCTGGTGATATAGTGTTTGCCTGACATGTGCAAGGTGCTGTGTTCCATCCACAGCATGGCAGCCATAATGTGAATATGAAAATCCTGTGGAAACAAAAAGCGTGAGACCTAGATGCTTGTACCTCTCCCTCTGGGCTCAAATGTTGGACTTTCCAATGATGAGCAAAGAAAAAGGCTGACACTGATGGTAGCCAGGGGAAACTGGAATTCTGGAGAGAGATTCCACAAGGTTCAGCCATCAGACCACCTGGAGTTAGAGACTGAAGTCAAGACTCAGTGATGGGTGGGAGCACACCTTCCCAGGACTGTTTAACTATGTGTAACCCTTGCCTTTGTTTTAACCCTAGGCCCCATGTCAAGACCCCCAAAGATCTCTAGAGTTCTGGGGGCGGTCATTGAACCTCTTCGTTTCTCTTCCTAATCTAGCTACATTCTTTCGCTTTTCATAGTAATTTTACTGTCTAATTAACCTACTGAGGATGAGCGGCTGAGCCTAGATTGTTATGGCTGCCAGCACCCAGGCTGTGACCCTCTCAGGTGACAATAGAAGGCACCTGTGACTACCACTCCAGGGAGTAGCATTCTCGTCTGACCTATATAGACATCTGTACTTATGTGCACACGTTAACAATAAACCTTATAAAACAATAATAATCAAATGATGGATTGCTGAATCTAGGTTGTTATGGCTACCTAGATCCATGCTACAATTTTAGCAATTCCAGTAACAATAATATTAATAATACTAATGAATGGCCAACACCCAGTCTCTGATTTAACTGGCTGATGTGTAGACAGACAACGGGTACACTAGATGTCTGGCCTCACATTGGTTTCCCTGTCCCTTAGGGCTCCCCTGTAAGTAGGAAGCCCCTAATCACTGCATCTGTGCAGCCCTAAGAAGAAACCTAGAATGACCTACTTTCTCAGCCTCCTCTTTGCCCTCTTAGGGGACATTACAATAATTTCCAAGTTTCCCATTTGTGCACTAGGCCCCTCTTGCCCTAAACTGGAGATCCCAGGGGCTGGCAATAGTTCTGAGTTCAACGGAAAAAAAAAACTGTTCTAAATGCATGCTGCTGAAGGAGCGTGATGGACACTGTGGTGGCCACAGGGTACCCGTGTGGGTGTCACAGAAAGCAGTAAGAGCCAGCTCTTCCTGGGAAGGCTGTGTGACAAATGCCTTGCGGCATGGGTTTACAGTGAGTGCCCAGGTAATTGCTTCGTAGTTGACTGTGTTACCTCCCTGTTCAATAGCAGCACAGGTGACAGAAAGCAGCCTGATTGTAGCAGGGTTGTAATTCACATCCCATTCTGTCCATGAGAGCTCTGCATTTTGCATTTAACATATCAAGGAAGTTTCTATGTAAATGATCTCCGAAGGTTCTTGGTGGACTAATGACATTAGAGTCTGGATGGATGGAAATTGTCTTCATAATTGACATGACGGCCACGTGCTATGTCTTGGAGAAGGATATTGGCACTGGAATTGGTACAGTTTTAAAGTTATTGTTACCAGAGCCAGATTAGGAGAGAATTGCTGAAAAGCAAAAAACTAAAACAAAACAGAAACCCAAATATTTTCTTAACAAGAATCCAAACTGTGACAGCACACATTTGTTTTGACTTAAAGAGCCAGATTCCTTACAAACACAGACCGAGCCGCTCTATTGCTGAACTTCCCAGAAAAACTAGTGCAGGCAAATGCAGCGAGAGTCTTTTTTCTTTGGCCAGCTGCCATTCTTCACTGGAACATGGAGTCCCTCTGCTCCTGTCCCCAGCATACCTTCTATTAAACATAATCCAGGTTTTTTATTTAATTTTTTACTTTTTGAGAATTTCATAATTTAAATCATTTTCACCATCACCTCTCCAACTCCTCTGGTGTCTCCCATCTCAAATTCATATGACCTCTTTTTCTTTAATTATTGTCACTCACACACACACACACACACACACACACACACACACACTCTACTGAGGCCATTAGCATTGTGTGTATGTATGTGTATTCCTATTCAGGGCTCACTCTTTGAGATTAGATAAGCTCTCTGGAGAAAGCAAATTCAATTCATATTCTCTCTCTCTCTCTCTCTCTCTCTCTCTCTCTCTCTCTCTCTCTCTCTGTGTGTGTGTGTGTGTGTGTGTGTATAGCTCTTCATTTAGGGGGTGGAATGGAACCTTGTGTAATTTGTCCTGTTCATATTAGTATATCAGCTACAATCTAGTTTTAAAAACATAGACTGGTTTTTTTCTTTTTTTTATTTAAAGCTAGGTAGAATATGCATCTTGCAAATCAATTCAATAATCCCTTTTTAAAAATAGCCTTCTGGGCTTCAGGGTTTCCAGCATTTATTTAATAGGTTGAGGTACATTACAGTTAATGTCAACGATCTGGTCTGCCCGTGGAGAAAATAATTGTTACAAAAGCACGAATACAATCATATTCCTAGGTGAGTAAATGTCCTGAAAAATTGGATCCTGGCACCTAGAATAAGAATCCCTTATGAGTTAGATACCTAAGCAGAGAGAAAGAGAAAACAATCAAAACATGAGATAAGTGTGTCCTTAAGTGAAAGAAGTAATCATGCTAAATTAGAAAAAACTGTTAAAAATAGTTTCAGACTAGTGAAGATTCTGAATATCAATGTAATTGCAGCAGCCTAATTTGGCATAAAAACAGCTAATGAAATATTTCCTTATCACCGTCCATTCAAATTACCAGCTTGAGTTGCACAAGGTAGTGTGTGTTTTTTTTTAAAAAAATTATTATGGCAAAAGTCTTCTAAAATGTTTGTGTATTGGTTGATGTTTATGGAAGAAGAAAGGAGTGTGTGTGTGTGTGTGTGTATACACATGCATGTGTATGCATGACTTGTGGGTTCTTTGTAGACTAGGTAAGAAGTGAGCCCTCACTCTTGCCAGCTGTATCCCCTTTCAGGGCTGTGCTTCCCAGGCTCAGGGCTCAGGGTTATCTGGAGATGAGGCATGTACGCATCTCCACAGAGATGGTTCTGGGTAGACTGTAGGGATACAGCAGTACCCCAGGTCTCTACCCCAGCCCCTTTTTGTGCAGTTGAGGATCTTATCACTTCACCTTCTACACCAGAACTTTAAAGACTCATTTTCTGTGACTCATTTTGCTCACTGATGGAGATAAAGCATCTGAGCATGCTGGAGGAAACTGATGCATGGAAGCCTTCCTCGCATGCTTTACCACTGATCCTGCATGCCCAGTGCCCTGGCACCTCCTAGCTCAGAATGGTTTGGATTCCAAGGCAGCTGAGATGGTCTCCTCCATATTCAGTCTCCTCTTCCTCTGCCCTTCCCCTTCGCCCATAGAACATCCTCCTTGTCTTTTTTATTACCTCATTGGTGATGGTCTACGGTATGGCAGAACAGTCGGAATGGGCACTGAGCCAGCTGCCATTTCCTCCTGGCCCACGAATACTCTGGCCTTGTTCCTGCCCTCAGTGGGCTACCTCAGGACATCTGATGATAGCCCATATCACTGCCATTAACTTCCTTTTTTTCTTTTTTTTGACCCAGAAACCTGGGTCCCAGTGACCCTCTTATTCTTCTTGAGCTGTGATCCCACTGGAGGCTGTGTGTGAGAAGGTCTTCAGCCTGAGGAGGGTGTCCTTCTGAGAAAATGAAAAATTGAATATAGACCCAGAATGAGCATGTGAAGACAGCGACCTGAGGGATGCTGAGGGATGCTGAGGGGGTGCTGCAGCCTGGAAGCTGGAGGGGCAGGAGAGATCTTCCTGTGAGAGCTGCAGAGGGAACCCTGTCTTTAATGACCTCTGACAAAGAGTCCATTGTTTTCCGAGGCCCCCATTATCTCCCAATGATGAGTTAGCTTTAGGTGGAGTGATGGTTAGTGCAGCAACATCAGCTGTCCAAGCTCAGGAGGCCACAGCTGTGGCATGCGCTGGACCTTGTACCTCACATTTTTTTGCTGGCTAAAGGAAAGAACAGAGAATTGAGCTGTAGAGGAGGTGGCTAGGGGTCCTAGAGAGGTCCTGCAGCATGGAGAGTGTCACCCTCAGAGAGAGCTGGTTAATACATGTGGCCAGCTGGCCTCCTAGTCGGAGCTCTAGTGGGGTAGTCCTCTTTCTGTCCACTGAAAGCAGGGGAAACCCATTAGAGACAGACACTGACTCTCAGTGTCGTTGCTCACAGAACACCAGAAGTGGGACAACAGAGAATCCTGTCCTACGCCTTAGGTGTCTGTCTGTCTCAAAGCTGGCCTCTGCTTTGTGGGGTGAGTGCCCGGCTAAAGCATACTGTGATGTTTATATTGAATATTTTAGTTTGCAGATATTTGAAATTAAATATATTTTCTACCTACACTATGAAAAATCCATTTATGGAAACCAAATCAAATTGGTGATCTAAGGACTGCTGGTCAGAAATGAAATATTTTAAAAATAAAATATATGGAGATTGCATTGGTGAAGTGGGGTTGTTCTGGGGCCCCTGTGGTGTGGACTAGAGGTGGCTGATTGGACGAAGCCTTCTCTGGGGGTCAGTTTGCAGCTGCCTTGCAATCCTGAAGTCTTACAAGGAAAAGGGAGTTTTTTGAACAAACTTATTTAGAGGAAAGAGCCAGCTGCCTGTTTTTTTGGAGGTGGTCTTGTAAGCTGGGGTGGATGTGTACTTCTTTGGGAAATGACCTGGAGCCCCTAGAGGGGCTGGAAGCTGCATTCCAATCATACAGTCTTCCCTAACCAGCCTGGCTATTCATCCTCAGGCTTCTGACAAAAGACAGATCCACGCTGCTTTCCTAGAAATGTAAGCCTTACGTCAAAACTGAATTCCTCCTGAATTCCTCAAACCTCTCAGGCTCAGCTCAGGCTCCAGGATCCAAACAGGTTCCTGGATAGGTCCCTGCAGAAACCTCATGGATAGGGCTGTCCAGCCAAGATCGATGAAATACAAGTCCATCTGAGCCTGCGCGGCAGACCAGCCCACAGTAAAGTCTAGTCAGCACCTTGCCCAGATGGCCTCTAAGTCCTAAGCTCTTGGTCACAAGTGTCCAGCTCTCCCTGCAGAGAGGTTCCCTACAATTCATCCCGAACTCCAACCTGTCCATTCTTCATCCTCTTCACCCAGTCATTTGCTTTTCTGTTTGTACATGTGATAAATCCAAGAAAGAAAGTTCAGCCTGCTACTCTCTGCCTGGTACAGGGAGGGGCATCAGGTCACAGACTGACCTTAGCCCTAGCATCTCAATGCCAGCTCTGTCTTCCCTTTATCATTGGTCTCACTGTGGTATTTTATACACACGTCACGTCACTCTACTGGGTCCCTGTCCCTCTCCCTCACGTGGTCCTACTGCACTCTCCTGCACACGTCTCATTGACCTCCTTCTGCCCCACAAATAGGGTCTCCCTTTTGATGTCAGGTCATATATTCTATTGCTCCCTCATTATCCACTGCCCCGCCTCCCTTACGACCTCGTCTCTTCTCTCACAGTCTTTTGCTGTGTTACACACACACACTTAGATTTCACATCAGAGAAAACATGGTGTATGTTTTTCCAAGCCTGGCTCATTTCACTTAACGTGATTTCCAGTTTCATATA
>PVIH01004467.1:26319-44946 GCA_004025045.1 Sigmodon hispidus
CCCCCTCCTCGCCCCCCCCCCCAGCTTTGGCTTCTGGTTGATAAACCCTGAGTGAGAATGCCACTTAGCTCTCTACAGGTTAACAGATGAGGCAACATACACAATACAGGGTAAGACCTGGCCAAAGCTCAGAGCATAGGACGTTGCCTTGCCTGCATGCTTGGTCAGCAAGCTACTATCTCTATGCTTTCTCTCCTTACACCTTCATCCATCACCCAGAGGTGCCTCAGAGCTGAGACTAACTTCTCTACTGCATTTCACCTGCTGACATGTACTTCTTCAGGCAGAGCTTCCCTCCTCCGGGAGACTTGCTGTGTGTCTTTTTGGCTTTGAACAGTGATGCCTGGCAGAGATCTGGGTGTGATAAGAACACTACGAATACAATGATTAGGAAGAGGGTGATGCTGTGAAGTGAAGAGTGTAGGTGAAGGAGCACATTCCACACTGCTTCATTTATGATGCTCTTCAGACGACAGACAATCTTCATTTCATGAGGATTTCATCACCCAGGGAAAGCTACTCTGTGAAATTTATCATCAGTTCTGCAAATATTTGTTGAGTCATGTCATGGTCTGCTTTCTGGGGGCTTAGAAAGGTGAAGCCACAGTGTCAGCACAGAACAAACTCTCTCCCAGAGTTGACAGGATGACTCCATTCTAAGACTCTTGGACTGAGACTACTGTCTACTGACTGGCACCCTCAGTCCTTAGCCACGAGGGCTCCCTGGACACTTCGCTGCAGTACATACACCCCCAGATCAGTGTGAGGAGGAGAAGATCCAGGTCAGAAGTCTCTTAGGGAGAGTGCTCAGGTGCTTTGCAGGGAACCTGCTTTATAAGGACAGTGAAGAACAGTGAGAACACTTTCCACTTCTATGCAGTGCCTGAGAGTTGGGGTGAGCGTTAGCATTGCTCTGCCTGGGAGCCCACATGGTGTCTGATGTGGATTTATAGGTAAGAGTCAGGTGACATCAGACCACACTGAGCTGAGTTGGCATGCACCAGAAGATATTGTTGGTGCAACTTTTCAAGAACTTGGATATGAGGGCTGGAGCCATGGCTCAGCAGGTAAGGGCATCAGCTGCTTTTCCAGAGGACCCAGGTTTTATTCCCAGCACCCACATGATGACTCACAACCATCTGTAATTCAGTTCCAGGAGGTCTGAGATCCTCTTCTGACCTCTCGAGGCACCAGCCATGCATGTGGTACACAGCTAAACGGGCGAAACTCCATACATATCAAACAAAGAAACTATTTTTCAAAGAGCATGCGTATGGTCCTGAGGGAGGATGACACATTGGAGATAATTCTGAAGTTGGGGAAAAACTGGGCGAGTGTTGGTGCCATTTAGAGAATTATGGGAAGGACAGAAGTTTGGGGAAGAAAATTAAGAGTTCTTCTGGCCATTGTAACAGTGGCATACAAGTACAGAAATTGAAAAGCCGATTCAAGTCTGGAGCTCAAGGGAGCATTCGACCAGAGATACAGATAGTTGAAGTCATCAATCATGGAAGGCTGCCAAAAGAAAGTGTATAAAGGCAAGAGTGGCCAAGGACCAAGGTTCACACAGAAAACATTTAGCATTCTAGAAGAAACGGAAAGCTGGCAAAAGAAATAGAGACCCAGGGACATAATGGCCACAGGGATAAAAACCAGGAAACACTGTCCTGAAAGCCAAGTTCAAAAGACTGCCTAGGTGGAGGGAGGGTTGGCTGAATTACACTTCTGATGACAATGGCTGAGAGGGGACAATGACCAACTGGAAAAATCAATCTGTAAGACTGTATATTCAGAAAGACCCCAAGCTAGAGTATGACTCAGTGGTAGAATGCTTGCCTATCAAGTACAGTGTGTGTGTGTGTGTGTGTGTGTGTGTGTGTGTGTGTGTGTGTGTGTGTGTAGCAGGATGTGGTGCAGGCCTTCAAGTTAAAATAAAACCAAGTGAAAAAAATTGTGAACAAAGCCTGTTCAGAAGATTCTTTCATTCCATTCCAAGGGATTCTCAGGAGAGATCCACGGGGACTCCTGGGGAAGCCCTAGGATGGTGAACTCTGGGCTGAGGGAGGACAGACTCCGTATGACAGGTGCAGGGTGTGAGGCCACAGGAGGTGCATGCTAAGCAGGTGTTCTCCCCCTGAGCTGCCCTCAGCCCAGGGTATTTCTGGATATTCAGTTTTAAAGATTTTTTTTTTTTTTTTTTTTTTTTGCCAGTCAGTAATCACCCCCCCTCAGGCACTCTCATCAGAAACGCCGTATAGCTAAGCTCTTTCTCTGCCTCAGCTGTCTCTGAACTTGGCTTCTGGTTCACCATAAGTAGATCTTTTGGATCTAGAGTTACAGGTGATTGTAAGCCACTTGATGTGCACACATGAACTGAACCTGTATAACCTGTATCCTCTGCAAGAGGAACACTTGTTTTTATAACAGCTGGGCAGTCCCCCCAGATCCCAACCAATGAGCCAACTTGACAGTTCAATCCCCCCATGAGAAAGCCCCCTCTGATATCAATTAATATATTTGTAGATAAAGTCAATCCATGTGTATGGTATATCATCAGTGGGCTGCTTTGGGAGACAGGTTGTAGGAATCTCTTCTCCATAGAGACACTGAGTCTGTTTCTCAAACCAAAGGTCTAAGGATGTAAAGCAGGTGGGTTAATAACTGGCAGATCTCAATCTGGAGAGATTTTGGTTGTGTCTTTATTTTATTTTGCCTCTTACATATTTCTGGCCCTTATTATGGGATGTGGTTCTCAATCCCAAGGCTCATCCTGTCTGGAGTCTTAAAAAATTGCCCCATGTACTCAACAAAGTCTTTCTAGTCCAGATGATCAGGAATTCAAAGGTTCTCCCATCTTTGCATGATCCAAAGCATCGATGCTCAGCTTGGGTCTCTCCTTACATATGGGCAGCTCTGCCCTGCAGCAAGTACCTCCCAGGGATCTCCAGGCCATCCCTTTCTATAGACTCCCCTCTGCAGATCCCTCTTTGTACATCCCTCTCTGTAAAGTCCAAATCTACACCTACCACCCCACAACGTTTTCTGTGATCAGGGATGCTGCTGGGTTTCACTTCCCCATGGAATGGTTCAGAAAGCTGGGCAAACTTGGGGCTTACCCCACGTTTTCTCTCTTAGAGAATCACAGCCCTGAAATGTATGTTGTCTGATAACAGCATCCACAGGGGTCTTTGCTGAGTTCCGTATTTGCTTGCAGAGGTGAGGCAGGTAATACACCAGTCCATTTACTGGAGCTGGAGTCTCTCTCTCTCTCTCTGTGTGTGTGTGTGTGTGTGTGTGTGTGTGTGTGTGTGTGTGTGTGTGGCAGGTAATACACCAGTCCATTTACTGGAGCTGAAGCCTGTGTGTGTGTGTGTGTGTGTGTGTGTGTGTGTGTGTGTGTGTGTGTTTGTGGGTGAGGGGTAAGAGTCAAGACAGGAGACAAGGAAACAGGGTGCCTTGTGCAGCAGCAAGGCTAACCCTCAACCTCAGCCCTGCAGAGGTGCCCAGGCCCCAGGCTTCTCATGTATGAGATATTGCTCACTTCCCACCTCCCTTCATTCCGTAAGTCATTATTGGGCCCACCCAGGCATCTGAGACTCAGTAATATGTTTTCTGCTCTGAGACACAGCGATTATCTCTTCTGGCTGAAACTGTGAATTGACAGGTGACCCATAATGTTCTCTGCCTGGTGAAATCTGTTCACACTGGTGCGTTTCTTCTCCACCTTCAAGAACACTATTCCAGTCACTCACTGTGTGTGCACATGTGAGTACAAATATAGACACATATGCACAAGTGTGGCCATCAGAGGACACTCTCAGAGGTCACTCTTCAGGTGCCGTCTGTCTGCCTTGTTTAGACAGGGTCTTTACCAAGTAAGCTAGACTGGGCCTGGTCAGTGAGCCATGGAGTTGGGGTGGGGTCTGCCTGTCTCTGCCTCCCCTACAACAGGACTACAGGCACCTGCTACCAACACTTACCTTGTTTTTAAATTATTGTCATTATTATTTTTAATCCTGAGCTCTAAACTCATGCCCTTGCATTGCCCATCTTTTTAACCTGTTGAAACATTCCACAATTATTAAGTCTCCAAGTTCCTGGCCCACAGCACCAAGGATACACCTAGGACCATTTGAGAATTATACGTGAGTCTGTCTTTGATGTGCTCAGGTGTGAGTCACCAAAATGTTCAAACACAGCCCTGAGTGGCCTGCCTTCAGATTTCCTGGTGTCGGACTGGGCCCCCTGCTGCCCCTTCTCAGTAATGAACAGAGCCGAGAGAGCCCTGGGCTTCAATAAAGTGGTCCAAGCTTGTTTCTTGTTTTTACATATTTGCACTTTGACCTTAATTAGGCAAGTACTTTCTGGGCCTGGTTTCGCAAAGCTTAAGCCCTGAATATTTTGTTTCAAATTCTGGTGGAGAGATGAGTCCCTTCTGCAAGTTCCCTCCTGTCCCCGGCTGCATGGATTGGCCCCTGGGGAGGAACTGTTCCTTCACTGACAGCAGTACATGAAGCAGTGACTTCATTGCTTCTTGTGAGAGGTACTCAGCATGCCTGAGAGTGTGACTGAAGTCACTCACCTTCGCCTTCACACTGCCGACAGCACCATCCGTAATCCCTTTTCACTCGGCTCAGTAGGAGCTATGCAGAGGGAGGGTCCAGCCTGCACCACTCATAGGAGCTGTGCAGAGGGAGGATCCAGCCTGCACCACTCATAGGGGCTGTGCAGAGGGAGGATCCAGCCTGCACCACTCATAGGGGCTGTGCAGAGGGAGGATCCAGCCTGCACCACTCATAGGGGCTGTGCAGAGGGAGGGTCCAGCCTGCACCACTCATAGGGGCTGTGCAGAGGGAGGGTCCAGCCTGCACCCACTGATTCTCTCACTTGTTTAACAGTCTGGGCTATTCTCCTCCTGCTGCCTCTCACTCAGAAGTGTTTCCAATACCTAGAGCTTGCAGCTCCCCAGATTGACAGCTGGTGTGGGTGGGTCTCAACTGCCTGGAATTTACCACCAAAGCCATCCGTCTCCTCCCTGACTGTCTTCGGCAGCAGTACCCAACTCAAAAATGGGACAGAGTCCATTTCCCAGACCATGCAGACTGAGGCCCCAGGATATCCCCATCCCGCTGGCTCACGACTTCCGACCTTTGTATCTTATTGTCTGTCTCATTTTACTTGGAAGCCCCCATTCTCTTTGGATCTGGGCAAACCCCAGTTTATCGTGGGGGTTCTACAGAGGCATATGATAGGAAACAGTGGAAGAGAATTTTATCCTTAGGTCTTAGAAGGAACTGTATGGTACCGTGTGAAGGGCTCTGAAGCTCCAGTGACACTCACTTCACACCAAACTTGACAGCAACTCACTTAAGATCATTTAAGACCTGAACTGACTGTTCTCTCTACCTTCAGTCATCATAATTTAGAATAAAAAAATGCCTACTGTATATTTACTTTAGAATCAGGCAGCCACTGTGTAATTTCAATTTGAGATTGCATTCTTTTTAAAGACTCTCTTTACAGTAAGGCTCGAGATTGCATGCCCTGCGAGTCACAGACTCCCTTCTGGAAACAGCTGCACCAGAGGGACTCACGTGGCCAAAACTGCACCTTCCCGCCCCCCACCCCACCCCAGCCCTGGTGAGGGAACACGTGCTCTCTCCTCCCTTTCTCTTGCCCGGCTCCTAGTCCACCCTCCCCAAGCTGCTCAGCTCCACAGGAACCGTCCACATTGAATGCATCAGCAAATCAGCATCTCTAACCACAATAATAGTTTATAGCATCGGACCCGAAGCAGCAGAAGATTGTGGACGATTTAGTCGACAGTAAGAGGAGACAAGTGAGCTGGAGTTCTCTTGTCAGTCGGTGACATGTTCATGCTCTCCTGGTCCAAAGTGATTCCCAAGCAACTTTATTTGACTAGACCGCGCTGCACTCAAAGTAAATATTAATTCCATTATGCCATAAACTTTTATTTATCATGACAGCAAGTCATAAAGTCCTCTTGCTAGAATATCGCCTCTAAATTGCATATCATAGATGAGATACGGCATACATTGGATTCAGGCGGCAATTACCCACCATCCCTTTTGCGAGCCCATGTTAAATGTGCCTTCCAACAGGAGCCACAGCCTGAGCATTTGCAAGGAGCCTTCCACACCAATATTTGGGGTTACAGAGGAGCCACCACAGCAGGGGCTAGCCCCAGGATCAAAGCAGAAGGGGCTGGCACCAAGATACCTGGCAATAGCTCATGAGAAGTGTTCTTTGCATGTCAGGGGTCTGGCTTTTTAAATTACATAAACTGCTTATTAAAAGTGTCTGGCAGTTGCCTTACTCTGTGTATTATGAGAAGTATGGGTTTTAATTATTTTTTTTAATTTGTAGTACAACTGAACATTTTTAGAGTGATAGTTTAAAAACATGAACATACTTTAATTGTACTAAGAGCAAATAGATGAGTGTTTATCAAACAGTGTTGGGACTGTAGGGAGTCTTGTGGATAACCATGGGGGTATCTCAGATAAGCCTTGGGAAGAGTCCCCACAGCAAAGGGAAAGTTCTGTTTCTGCTTGACCAACAGATGATATATGACACCTTCAAGAAGGCTCCTCATCTTCACCCAATGGACAGACATGCCAGGAAATGCTAGCGTGCCCTGTCTTCTTTGGAGATTGGGGCAGATATGATGGGCAGTGAGGGGTACAGAATATACTGGGCTATCTGCTGGGTATGTCTTCCTCTCTGGTTCCCTTTTACAAGGGCAGCTGGGCCTCTGAGCTACCTGGCTAGCTCCCTTTCTGCAGTGGACACCTCTACCAGCCCCACCTGGACACATGCTGGACCCAAGCTGTTCTGAAATCCATAATGGGCTGTAGGCTTTCCCAGACCCCTGGGCCAGGGTCCTGTCATCTAGCACAAAGAACTGATGACACTTTTGAGATCAGAGCCATGGTAAACTTTCAGGACCTGTGCTGACTCATCTGTAGCCACCACTGGATGAGGATGCTGCCCCTTGAAAGGCAGCTATTTTAGGACTCACTTTGGTAAATTTCCATGCTAAAATTATATATGTGTCAATATGGCAATGGCATTGATCACATCATCATGGGGTCCCTTTCCCGATTTATTCTCGTTAGAAAGCCCTGCACGCTGTGGGAGACTGGCACTAGGCTCCGAAGCATCTGGTTCATGCTTCTAAGCCCCTCCCACAGGCCGCATCCCTTCTCCCCGTTGGAGCGGCTTGCTCTTGGTGACAGCAGTGGGGACAGCCTTTATGCATCTAACACTAGAGCTGTCATAAAGCTGCAGCCCTTTCTCCTTTTCCGTCACCTGTTTTATGCATGTGGCATTCTGTTGCAGGCCAGACTTCAGTGACATGAAAAATCCTCTAAATATGGGCTGCTACGGCTGCTATCATTAACCAAACACTAGTTGTGCCTTTATAAATTTTTACACACCACTAAATTATAAATATGCAATGCTGATGGTAATGAAATATGCACCTATAATATCTGCAGTTACAAGATTTGTGTTTTTGGATGCATATGCTACAGATTGAGAGGAGGTGGGGGGAGCCTCATCTGTTTCCAAGTTAGAGCTCCTGCTGTGTTTCTCCCTGTCAGGGGTCAATGGGAGGCTTTCTCTCAGGGATGGTCTTGTAGAGGCCTTTTCAGGTGTCCGGGCTTGGGTCCTCTCCTGTCAATCATTCCTGTGGACTCACTAAGCTTACCCTGCTAGTCCTGTCTGTGTCTCTTCTGGACCCAGACTCCACGGCTGAAAGAAGCTTTTCCATCGCAGAGCCTGTCATAGAGTAGGGCAAATGACAAGAGCAGCGGTGTCCTGCGATGAGGGCCAGAGGGGAAGGGTGCCCAGGGACTGTGGCGCAAGGGGAGCCATGGACAGACCTGTGACCTTTGTGTCGATTTTCTCATTGGTGACTGTGTGTGTGTGGGGGGCGGTGATAGGAGGTCCTGTAGGCAAAACCCTTATCTAACTGAGCAATGCTTGGCACAGGTTAAACTCTCAGGGACTCACTAACTGTTAGCGTCACGTAATTGTTGCTTGATTTCTTCCTTTTTGCTGGCTGTGGCTATGGGAGGGACAGAATGTGCTCTCTCTGATGAAAAGCAGAGCTTCAGCAAGCTACAGCTTGAACTAAAGAGATGAGGAACGGTCCCCAAGCAGAAATAGCTTGATTTTTTTTTATACAAGCGCATATTGTCAAAATATATGCAGAATAAAAAGTTATGGAGTGAAAATGCTCCCAGTGCAACTCTCTGTCTCTCTCTGTGTCTCTCTCACACACATACACACACAGTCATGTTCATACAATACACCCATTCACAAACACTCTCACATACACACATATACTCTCTTACATACATTGTTACAAAATGAGGCTATGCAGTGCATTTCTTGCTTTCCTCTGTTTATTTCCAGATGGGGAACCTTGCTATGAAGTTGTGCAGGCTGGTTTTATGGCAGCTTGACACAAGCTAGAGTTATTGGAGAGGAAGGAGCCTCAACTGAGAGAATGCCGCCATAAGATTAGGCTGTGAGCAATCATGTAGGGAATTTCCGTAGAAATTGATGGGTGCAGACCCAGCTCATTGTGGGCGATGCCATCCCCGGGCTGGTGGCCACACATGGTTCTATAAGAAAGCAGGTTGAGAGGGCTAGAGAGATGGCTCGGAGGTTAAGAACACTGACTGTTCTTCCAGAAGTCCTGAGTTCAATTCCCAGCAACCACATGGCTCACACCATCTGGTACCCTCTTCTGTGTACTGTATGCATAATAAATAAATCTTTAAAAAAGAAAGAAAGAGAGCAGGTTGAGCAAGCCACAGGGATCAAGTCAGTAAGCAGCACCCCTCCATGGTCTCTGCATCAGCTCCTGCCTCCAGGTTCCTGTCCTGCCTGAGTTCCTGTCCTGACTTCTTTTGATGATGAACAGTGGGTGTGGAAGTGTGAGCCAAATAAACCCTTTCCTCCCCAAGTTGCTTTTGTCATGGTGTTTCATCATAGCAACAGTAACATGGACTAAGACAGTAGCCCAGACTAGCCTGGAACCCACAATCTGATTCTTAAGCCTCAATTTAAGAGCTGGGATTATAGGTATAAGACACCACTCTGAAAAAGACTAATTTATTTTTATTTTATGTGTATAGATATTTGTCTCTGTTCAGCATAACTATAGTGCCCTCAAAGTTCTGAAAAGGATACAGGAGTCCTTGGAACTGGAGTTACAGATGGCTATGAACTGCCATGCGGATGTTGGAATGAAAATTGGGTCCTTGGTGAGTCCTTTTAATCATGGAGCCATCTCTCTATCCCATCCCTAGCCACTTTTAGCCCACGCTCTACATGCAAAGTATTTCATGCCTTACAGATGAGTACATCTTAGCAGCTGCCTGGTAGCCCAGTGTGCCATCACCCCCTACAAATGAAGCTTCATAGTTTCTCTCTGACCTTGAAGATCTGTTTAACAGCTGGTAAGACCCCCTTTGTAGGCACTAGAGATGCAGTGGCCCCTTCCACACATTCTAGAGTAAGGAGACAGGCCACTGAGAGCTAGAAAACCACATGTATATCATATGATGATGAGAATCATGGGAAAAATAAAGCAGAGACACAATTATGGTTTAAGACTTATTTTATGTATCTGAGTGTTTGTCTTCATGTATGATGTGTACCGCATGACCCATGGAAGGAAGAAGATGGTATCAGGTCCCCTGGAACTGTAATTACAGATGGTTTTGAACAGCTAAAAGGGCTCTGAAAATTGAACCCAGGTCCTCTGCAAGAGTAGCCAGTACTCTTAACCACTGAGTCATCCCTCCAACCCCAGATGCCCAGTTTTAAACCAAGTGGTCAGATAGTGCCCTATAGAAGGACAGGGAGTAAAAGGCTGAAGAAATGAGGGATGTGGAGAAGACCCTTCCCAGGGATGCATGACTCACCTCTATGCCTTTCTTCTGCTTTCTGTGTGACCCACGCTGCGTTTTCCTCTTCTGTAACATGTGCGGTTAACATTGAGGGCTTGTTTGCTTGCTGCATCCAGAAGGTCTATGGCTCCAGATCCACTTACTGATAACAGCTATTCTTTCATCCTCAAATTTATTCTGCACTTTGGTAAACAAAATCAGTCATTCATTATGGAATTTGTTTCTGGTATGTCTATTCTGATCTGTCAGTCTGTATGCCCTTAATCTCCGTGACCACAGCACCGGTATAACACTGTCCTGGTTAGTGTAGGTTTATGAGTAGTTCAGTTTTCCTAACTGTGGTTTTTCTTTTCCAAATTTATAATAGCTGTTTGAGTTGCTGTCTGTTTGCCATACAGTTCTGAGTCTGTTTGTCTAGAGCTACAAAAGGAATCCTGCTGGAATTGCGCTCATTGCTATGTGGTGACTGTGAATCACTCTGGGGAAAGTTAGAGACTTCACTGCTCTGATCTCTAATGCAGAACCATGCAGGAGGTGTATGCTTAACTAGGTTCTTTAATTAATTAGTGTTTTATACTTTTTAGTAACACCATATTATGTGCCTGAAGACATCCTCCTAAGGTCCACCCATGTCCCTGTAGACATCCTCCTCATGTACTATCTGTCCATGTAGACATCCTCTTCAGGTCCCATACTGTCCATGTGGATATTTTTAGGACGCCTCCTGTGACCCTGTTAGACAGCTATTATCCTTCTCCCGACACTGTTAGAAGTGGTTTAAAGGATTTCTGGACACAAAACTAGGTTTTTCTGACTTATCCCTATTTCCATGGGTGAGGGTTTGATTTCTTAGAATCATGGAGATGTCATATTAAAGCCAGATTTGGGGCATGCTTCTTTTTAAATTATAGGATCAGGTTGTCCTTATGTGTCTTTGTAAGTTCAACCTGATATACTAGGAAAGGGTATCAGAGGAACTGCCTACATTGGGAGATCCAGCGTGTGCAAATCAAGAAGGCAGGTGAGGAGGATGCCCTCTGAGCCTCAACTGCCTCCTGGCCAGACAGTTAGAGCTGTTAGGATACAGAGGGACACTGTCTCCAGAATTATTTTATTTTGGATGCTTTTCTTTACCCACAACTCAAGACTCCAACCCAGATCAGTCAGAGAAACCATCCCAATATTCCTGGGAGATGATTATTTCCAGGTTAGAAGTTCATTTCCTGGGAGGCCCCCTCCTCTGTGCTGTGCAGTGGAGTTGCTGTACATTCTTTCATAGCTTGAGATCTATATCTGAGTCAGTCCTCACCCAGTGCTATTCCTCCTCCTGAAGACCCAAACCCTCTCTTCATGAATGTTGTAGCTTTCTGTGTCCTCAAAGGCAGGCTGAGAGCATCTATAGAATCCTTTATCCAGCAGCTCTACTGGAGCCAGCTGAAGAGGACCTGCTGCGTGAGGAGACACACCATTATATCTTGCCAAAGCCAATGACAGTCAGGAAGAGGTCCTGAAGGACCTTGTGGGCAAGATGGAGGGACAGAGACTCAGCATGCTCTGGTTATACCCCTGAGAATGAAGAATCAATTGTGCTCTGTGCCACAGAGGACTGTGGTGAGGTATGCATCCACAACACTGTCCTTGGTCCCCAGCCACCCACCAGAGGGGTACAATCGCCTCTTTTTATCCTGGAACCCAAGTGTCTTAAGGAACCACTACCAACAGCCCTAAACTAGATTCTAAGTAGGCTACAAAGGGGCAAAGGAAACACTATGAAGGAGCTGCTTGGAGCCCCGGCTTGACTGTGGGATTCCAGGCACAGTGGACAAATCGTTCACATTCCAGACACAGCTTTCTCCCTCTGGGTTATAAATCAATCCACCCCCATTCTTCATTTATGGGGCACAGCTTCAAGTGCACTCCGGTGCCTCCAAATTGCTTTCCTGTTCATCTAAGGCCTACCAGTAACTGCCCCCAACCCCCACCAGACCCAACCTCCCCTCCAAGAAGCAGGCAGCATTCCTGAGTTCTAATCATCCTGAGACTCTGGCTGAATTCAGGACAGACATGACCTTGAGAAGTGGACATGAGAAATGATTAGCTTCAAAGAACGAGACTGGAGGCATGAGGCTACTGAAGGAAGGGTTTGTACTTCAGGGTCAGTGATATGTGTCAGAAAGCACAGACAGTGAATGAGAGCATGTTGGAAGATGCTGTTCAGTTATTCTTCCCGGAATGCTATTGGCAGCTGGTGACATGGGGCAGGCAGCATGGGTGTCTTGGAACTCGATGTCTTCAGAAAGGGAAAGTGTGAACTCAGAAACACATTGTCTCTGTTGGCAAGTCAAAGGCTGGTGTGGCTCTGTTCGGGAGAGTGGATCCAGGCCTGGGGTGGGAATGACAGAGTTTGGCTCTGTATATCCAAACCTGGAAGCCTGAGGGAGTGCTCTTGTCTTCTCTACCCCTTTCTCCTGTGTAGATGAGCTCCATGGCTCAGAGGAGGGCCAGGGAAGCAGCTGGGGCTCGCCTTGGGCTCTGGCTTAGTTCTAACAGTTCTGAACTTTATGCCTCACCTGTCAGCTGGCAGGGCAGTGTTTGCTTAGGGTCATGCCTTTTTTCTCTCTCTTTTTAATCTCTATGCTCTTGTAGAAAAACAAAACAAAACAACAACAACAAAACCCCACAAACTAGGCGGCCTTCAAAACAAAACAAAGCAAGAAACCAATCATCGCCTCAGTCTAAAGCCTAACACTTCTCCCGTCACTGTGATGAAGAAACACCCTGGCAAAGTCACGGAGAAGAAGGGCTGTGTCATTTGTGTCTCAACTGTAGGGCACGGTCCTTCATGGAAGGGGAGTTTTGGTGCAGAAGCCTGAGGCAGCTGCTCAGGTTGTGTCTGGCCAGGAAGCGGGAAGAGCGGTTACACTCAGCTCATTTCCTCCTTTTTGTTTAAACTAAGGCCCTGCCCAGTGGGAAGATGGCGCCCACTGTTAATGTGCATCTTCCTGCCTTGGTAGCCAAACCCAGACAATCCTTCTCAGCACATCCAGGGGCTCTGGATCCTGTCAAATTGACCATAGTCACCATGGCATGCATCAAGGTATAAGCTGAGGATGCTTTCAGCAGAGGTTCTGGGTGAGAACACTGAGATTCTAGGGGCTTCCAGCAATCATATCATTTTGTCATGTGATTTGTAAACATATGACACCAATCTAGTCTGTCATACATCTGTCTCCAGTCCATCTTTTCCTCCTATGGTCTTCTCATGACCTTCTCGTGACAATGTCACCATTGGGTCTAATCTGAAAAGACCTCATCTTGACCAGTTACATCTCCAAAGACTGGCCTCGCTCCGTATCCTTCACTGAAATAAAATACCCTGACAAAGGCAATGCGGGAGAGAAAGGATCATTCTGCTCACAGTTCCAGCTTACATTTGTTACTATGGGGAAGTCAAGGCAGGAACTTGAAGCAGTTAATCATAATCAGTCGATAGTAGAGCAAGAATGAGTATGTGCATGCCGACTGCTCAGCCAGATTCCTCAAACTTTGTACAGCTCAGGACCTCTTGCCAGAAACAGCACCATTCCCTGTCGGCCGATGTTCCCACATCAATGAACTTACTGAGACAATTCCCACAGAGATTCTCTTTCTGGTGATTTGAGGTGGCATCCAGTGGTTATTAAAGCAAACCATCATGACCCTTTTCCTAACAAGAGATCCTGAGTGGACATGGATTTCAGAGGGAAGCTACTGAGCCCAGAAGAGATTAAGAGAGACAGTGCCTACAGTACCCATCATAGTAGAAGGGAGGGTCTTCTATGTAAGAGGATGTGAGGGAAAGACCTTAAGTCTCCCCACAGAAGCAGGATGATTCTCAGGGGCTACGGCTTTTGAGCTGAGACTAGATGGTGGGTTTGAGTTCCCCCACAAAGCTATTGCTACAGCCTGTGAGAGAGCTGGCTAGGGTGAAACGGCATTTATTCACCTGATGGCTGGGCAGGGGGCCATCAGCTAACACAGCCATTTCCTGTGCTTTCTCCAGGGTGGGCCCTGGAGGACTTGGTGTCCAGGACCTCGGAGCCTCTGTGGTCAGTGGTCAGCAGCAGTGATTGAAAGGATGAGTAGCCTGAGATCAGTCAGTGTGACACCCCTACCCCCACAACCCCATCTTCATCTGCAAACTGGGAATGATGGCAGTGTCTCCTGAGGCTCAAAGGGCTGACAGATGTACAGTGGTAAAAAGACTGATGGCTGAGTGGAAAACCCTGCTCAGGGCTTTGCCCGCGTTCCTAAGTAGGCCGCTCCATCAAAGGGCTTTAGCAATTCTGTGTGTGCCTTTTCGATTGTGCTTCATGTCTTCAAACAGCAGGTAGAGGAGATGTTAATGTTCTGAGAGCATCCCAGCAGAAGGACATCCATGCGACACGTGGCCAATCTCACATCTGTTCTGGGCTAGCGACAGACTGACTGGAATCTCCTGAACTGGACACAGCACTGGGCAACCAGGCAAGGGGGTGGGGATGTGACTTCAGACTTCATCACCCTTTCTGGGTGATGCTTATAATTTTTTTAAACAAGATTTACGAGACGCTTATATTGGTTTAAGAAAAATGAGCAGAGCTGAGTGGAGCCCATGCTTCTCTGTCCCAGCCCTGCCGGGGTTCATTTTTCCATCCTCTCAAGGCCACAGGCAGATGTGATTGCTCTGCTCTGAGACTGATCCTGCTGCTAGGGCTGTTACAGCTGATGTGTTGCCGGACTTTTTTAGACTGGGGAGCCCTGGGGAAATGAGCAGGTCTGTGAAGCTAGCGAGCTTGAAAGATAGCAGGGAAGGGTGTATTGCGAAGCTGACGTCGGAGCCCATGGCCTGGGCTGTACCAGGGAGACCCCATTCCTAGCTCAGAGTTTCTTGCTGCTCAGACTCAGGCATGCTCATGTGCCTGTAGTCAAGGAAGAAACTGACCTGCATTGCAGCATACAAATTCAGGGAAGCACCAGGCAGCCTCAGGCAGTGTGTGGAGCTGGTCTAATGTCTATACATCTGATCTGACCATAGCAGCACAATGGGGCAAGGGAAATTTGCTCAGTGATAAGTTTTTGGGAACTCCTCTTCTGGGCGGTCACCTGGGATGTTGTGACTAAAACGCTATATTGAGCAAAAGCACGGTGGCCAGGGTGTGGCAGAGGCTGTTGAGTCTGACAAACTGGTGGGGGGATATTTACAAAAGTCATTTACCCTGGTTACAGCAAAATGTAAAGTGACCAGAGCTAACTATCATTGATTTCCTCCCCCATCTTAGTTTTAAATGAATCACAGCTACTACAAGCTCTGACTGTATTAATAAGGTTTTCGTAGATGACTACTCACCCGAGAGAGCCACCAAATTGGAATTCCATGGGAGACGATTATTGTACATGACAAGCAGGAGAGAAGAGATGTCTTCCCTCAGCTATTTGGAGGGATTGCATAAAATGTTGCAAAAAGGGGAAGATAACCCCCCTCTTCAGCAACCAGATAAGAAAAATCTTCTCCTGTGTCACAGCCCCACCTGCTACCCATGAAAGCAGCCCTTAGGTGTCATATGTCTTACTTACGGCTGTGTCTCTAGAATAGCACAGCTCCTGGAACATGCAGGTGCCTTGGGGAAAATCGTGTGAATGGATAGATGGTGACCAGTGAGGGTGGATCTCTTAAGGGAAATAGAAGGCAGGAAGGGCTGCAGCTGCACTGAAGTTGCCTGAATGAACTCTTTAAGAGGCCAAAGCAAATTCATGAAATCAGGCAGTTGGTGAGTGTCCCAGGGCACTTTCTCATACCTGCTAGATTTCTCATGGTGAAGTCTATAGTCCAGTAGGGAAGATGGACACTGGACAGTCACCTAAGTGATTCATCACTGGGATGCAGTGATGGACACTTCAAAGGAGTTATAACATGGACTGTCCCTGGTATGAGGGGCATTGCTAAAATTCCTTCCTTGAAAAATATAAACAGATTCCTTTCTCCTTCCTGAGGCTCTAAGGACAATCCAGAGGATGCTTCTGTCACCATTCCCCTTGCAGAAGCAATGAGTTTATTGGACTTACTTAGAGAGGATGGGGGAGTGGGGTAACTCTGAAGCAGCTACACTAGAGAGTCTTCAACTAATGTAGAGAGAGCCCCTTCCCTTATTCTGTAGGCTCTAGCCACTCTCCTAAGACCCCAGGGTACAATTGTGGCATGACTGCATACAAACGGCTGGGAACTCGGGTGAGGGGTCAAGGACCCTACCATTCTCGTCATCTAGGAAGAAATGTCAATAGTCCACAAGCCCTGGACACTGGCACAGCTGGATAGTGGAGTTGATGATGGTTTGTCTAAAGAGAGAGCACTTTACAAGAGGGGATGAAGGGAGGTTGGTTCCTCTGAGGAGATGATACTTCACAGAGGCATGGAAGAAGTGAGCGCATTGACAGTAATAAGGGAAGACATGATGCGTGTAAATATGTGTTGTATGTATGTGGGGACCACTTCTCATGTGCCAGATTGTGGTCTGCAGCGATTCAGTACAGAACACAGTTAGGTTGCAGCCTTCAGTCAGCTCACTGTATGTAGCTTGGGCCTTTGTTAGGTTTGTTCCTTGGGAGTTAGTTGATACTTTTCTGGCATTCCTCATTTTTTGTTTTATGACTGCCAACACAGAGAAGTACAGTTCCTTTTTGTATGTGTTGACTTACACCTAGCATCTCTAAATTGATTTAGTTAGATAGTTGATCTTATGAGTCCTATATGCTCTGTACATCCCATCATCTACCCATGATGAAAGTTTCAGTGATTTCCTCCATGATCTCTATGTCTTTGATTTCCTTTATCTTGCTCAAATACATTGGCTAGTATCTCAAATAGAAATGGTTTCCAGTATTCTTATCTTACTTCTTAATTCTTTAGGCTCTTATTTTGCTTGATCTAATTTTGCTTGTTGTTGTAAATGAGTATTAACAGTGCTGCCATTTTGCATAAATAAAACTTTTTCCTGATTGAAGGAGAAAAGAGTGGATCTGTCTATCAACCATTCACTGTTTGTTGAATGCTATATATCTGAGGTTGTAATGTTCTTCTCTAGAGAGAAGACCTTAGGTTGGTTGTTGTGACTGATCAATCTGCCGGTCAGTAGGGCCTATAGTCATCACATTGCTGCAAAGCCTACCTGTCTTCTGCAGGGGATACACTAGAGGTAGATGATAATTGGATAGAGAACACTCCTACTACCTTTAGATGCTCAAGGTAGTCACTTATCCCCACCCTCTTCTTGTGGGATGTGAAGTTTGGGGTTGCTATCTCAACCAACACAAAGAAAAAATTATTTAAGCAACTTCTAATTGCCCTTACCTCTGCATATCCAACAGATCTGGAACACCGATGTGCAGCTAAAGCAGTTTGGTAGGCTATTCCCAGTTACATGCTATAAGACACAAGAAATGGCCGCCATATGGACCTATGGCCTACATAGCACCACATAGGTGGATTTTTCCCAGGAATTATCAGTTCTCCATAGAAAAGGGTAACCATGGTGTCTCTTGGGGTTTCAGAGTCTCAGCGTCAACTTTAAATCTGCATCCAACAGTCTTCAAAATATCAAATATTTTCTTACACATCTGTGCTCAAATAAATGGTGAAAGGCCCTTTGAGAGCTCATCTGAGTAAACTTGCTGTGGACCTTCTTTCTTTATGGCATTTGACCATCTGAAGGTCTGAAATGTGACCCAGGTCCAGAGACTTCGTAAGAGACATGGCTTTCTAGTCTTCAGCCTCCCTAATAACCAGCTGCACATCCTCCTGCCCTGTGTTCTCATGAACTTCACCGTAACTCTTGACCTTCAGGTGTGCAGCTGCTCCTTTGGCCTTAATGTTTATCTCAGTGACTGTGACTTCTGCTCGTTAAGCACTGGTCTCGGCTGCTATATATAGAGCCTGTCACCCCATTGCTCCCTGCCAGCCTGTTCCTCCACCAGCCTCTCTTTCATTGGTCCCCAGTGTTAGTATTTTGCAAGTGGAAGGATGGAACACGCTGACATGCTGCCAGGAGGCCATGTTGAATTTATTGGGGTCTGGATATCCAGGGAACAGGTGAGGGAGGGGAGGAAGGAGAGAGAGAGAGGGAGAGAGAGAGAGAGAGAGAGAGAGAGAGAGAGAGAGAGAGAGAGAGGAAAAGAAGAGGGGGTAGAAAAGGAATCTTTGCCACATGTTGTATCTCTTTAAAGGGTGACCATGTAGACTTGTCCTGAGGCATGAGAGCTCTGCGGGCCAGGGGAGGGGGGCGCTGTGGCTGCAACATGAGGATGCAATCAGAGGCAAGCTAGGGTGATGTTTACATGCTAACACCCAGACCTGACATACAAAGTGATACTGGGCACATTCCTTATGGGCCTTGGAACAGCGTGCCCTACTGTCTTCCCCCTCATCAGTGTGTTTCGTGAGCACACACAGTAGGTCCATTCTCACACACCAGTTGCCTGGGCTTTTTAACTTCCTCTTCTGCTTTGTGCCAGGGCCCTTCTGGCGTTTCAGCTCCTTTTATGTGTCCCAGGGGAGAAAGAGTATAACACCTCCAAATGGCATCTCTCTCATTCCTGCTGTATTGTTAGATTTTAAGAGACTGACTTTCTACTATCCAATTTTATGATAAGTTCCTTTGACCCAGCA